>JAMKCH010059314.1:0-91607 GCA_023653785.1 Ophioderma brevispina | reverse complement strand
CCATTGCAACCGCAATCGACCATTACATAATTTCATGGTGGTAATTTGAATTTGGAACACAATTTTTGAAAATCCGGGCTTCATGGTTCACTCGCCTATATGTGCGGAATATGTGTGCCAAATTTCATGTGCATAGCGTGTAGCGTTCTCTAGTTACGTTCGTTTTCGTTTTGGTTGTTGCGTCTTTAACGAAACGATTTATAGACCTCGAACTTTTAGACAAAATTGAGGGCGCTTTGATGTGAAATATGGATTTTGCTTTTTAATTTCATTGCTACTGAATTATCATAATTATTAATGAAAGAATTATCTAAATATCCATTGTTGCCTGTAAGATTAATTTTTAAAAATAATTTCTTAAATATCGCAGTGTGAGAAAGAATAAAATACATAAAAAATCACTTTACCCAGTACATTTAATTACTTAAATTATGACACAATATATGAGTACTTAATTACTTCTACTTAGCCAAAATAATGTGTTAAATGGCGTAAAATAATATCTTTTAAAATATCTTAAATATACCCCATTTAACATTTTTCACATGATACGTATAGGAGACATGTGTTTTTGGCACTTTCGAGTACACTGCTTCAATTTGATCATCCTATCTCCGACCGAATGTCGATTGCGATCGAATAAAAGCATTTTGTAGATTACGTCTACACAATTACGCCATTACATTATCTCATTTCGCAATGGAACATTTTTTTTACCAAAGTCAGACCCCATACCCCCTTAAACAATTCACTGATATTCTTGATCACCAACATGTTCCTCCAGTTATGTCTTTTCGGTGTCATAGCCCAAGAAGAGAGAGAGAGACTAAGAGTTGATCACAATGGCAAAATGCTCACCTGTTGAATTATATGCATGGAGTATCCCCCCCTCCGTTACATGCATTCCGATGCCTATGAAAATGACCCTCAACTAATGGATTTCATTTCAACGTAGAGCTTGTGTCAAAATATATTTACAAAATACAGATTTTTTTTTTTTTTTTTTTAAAAATGTTGAAAAAAATATTGTCATACGTCAGCTCATTACATACTGACGTATTTTTCGAAATAAAATGATTTTTAAATTAATTTTATGAATTTCATTGAGGGGAATACGATTTTTCTTTTTTGGTTTTTTGTAATTTATATAATTAAATATGAAAAGGAAAAAATAACAATCACACCGTGCAAATGACAGATACGTCGCCCAAATACACCATCCGACTTAACAAATTTATTTTAACATTTTTGTGCACACCTCCCGATACTATGGTGAACGATAATACGGAAATTTCATCAGTGAAATAACAAATACGTCGCGCAAACGTGGTTTCCATGTGAAAGTACAAAAAAATGCAGATGACACTCTAGGCTTGCGCAATTTAGACTTTCGACAAATACTTCTCTATATAGCTAATGGTCGAGGTTTTGGCAACATGTCACAATAAAGGAAATATGTCAAGATTTTTGTCACGCTCAGTTTTGACTTACATTCATAAAATTATGTACATACATCACGATTTCCCGAAAAATATACAATTTGATGTAAAATTACAAAATAGAGGCATTTTAATTTTTGCTTTTTGACATACGACGAAAAACGGGTATTTTTTCGCCACGGCTTCATTGATCAAAAGCGCCAATTTTGCTCTCCTCGTTACGTCAAAGGATACCAAAACATCGTGTTGACTCGAATTGTTTATTGCTGACACTGTAATTTGATGGATTAATAAAGTATATAAAATTAGAAAAATAAGTTACAGACTGACCTATTTTGTTTCCATTTCGTTGTGTGTTTTAATTATTATTAGTGGCACACTGCGATATGATTCTGGTACAACGACTAAATTTTGGATGGTCATCACTTTGACGTCAACCATTTGCCTGCTAGTTGGAGTTGGGTCGGAATCGTTTTCGAGTAAGCTATTGGCGGAAAATTAAAAAGGGCACATACTTCAACAATGTTGAATTTTCAACTTATTTTTTGATTTATATTATCTACTTTACTTGAAAGGTGTGCAACGAGAGATTTTCAAATAACAGGTGTCCCTAAAAATGTGAAAATTCTGATTTTCGCCCTGATGTAAACTTTCCATCAAAAATATCTCCACCTAAGGATTACGTTGAGAAATGTTTTCTTGGTACAAAAATTTGGAAATTCCTAATTTCGTATAGGAGAAAATACGAAATCATCTATGTTTTAGATTAAAATATAAGCAAATCAAAAATCAACCTTGTTTTCTCTCTTTTAAAGACATTTCTGTAGAAATACAAGGTAAGAAATCTATTCAGTGGTCTAATCTCATATGAAATACTATTATGACACATATTTGGGTGCCTCAAAATCTCTCGTTGCACTTTTAAGCTTTCCATCCATCATTTTCAATATTCAAATCCATGAACATATTTCCTTTAAAGGAGATCATCACACTAAGCTTTGCTTATTGTTCTCGCTGCGTTAATGGGAGCAGCCATGTTGCCAACGAATAGCAGTGGATGTTGGAATGTTAGCACCCAGGTGTTACAATGGGTACCAGCATTATTCAATGCTGGGAATGTAACAGACTCGCTGTGCGGAGAGTGGCAAACCCCCCCAAGTATAAAAATAAATACGGAGGAGTAGGAGTATGAAATGGCTATCTGGCTAGCTGACGGTGAGTGGACAGGTGGGGACTCCAATTGGTCTCTCTTCAGTGGGGAACTGTGGTAAAAGCGAAGAAGGAGGCCATACTCGTTATTTGTATTGAGGTTAATCTGGGAATTCTTATTGAATTATAAATCACTACAGATGTGCGTCGATTAAAGGCATTACAAATCTATGGTTAATAAACATGTTAGATACTAAAAAGTAAATTTGCTTTGAATTATGACAATCATCATGAGAGCAAACTATAGACATGACCAGGGAAGGTGAGAAGAATAGAAGGAGGAGGCTCACCTACCACTTCTAATAGAAAAACGTGAGTGGCCGCCCATTCATAAAAACCCGACCAAATCGATCGATTGGGTCTCCCCTATTGCTTTGCACGGTCAAGAAAGAAAGCAGCGCCCGGCAGTATGCGTGAGCACCTGCAGGGCTTTGGCTTTTAAAATTCGCGCTCAATAAGTATAATACAGTTTATGTGTGCGAGGCGTAGCCGAGTCTACACATAGGCAGTTTTATCGAAGGTTGGACATTCGTGTCCTCCTAGCAAACATGATGCTTGTCTGCCTTGGTCACATGTTGCGGCTCCCGCCTTTCAGGTTTCGCGTTTGGCCGGTGTCATTTGAGCAGGGCTCTTGATTGTCATTTGCGTCATTCTGTCTCTTGTTTTCATCCGTGTCGGTCGTGTTAGCTTGCGTGCTAAAATTAAAATCACATATCATCTCCTGGTATGCCTGTGAGTGATAGTTTGCGTAGCTTGCGTTGATAACGGTATATACCAGTGGATTTTAGTATCATCGCCTCATTGTTCATGGGACTTTTTATCGTCATTTCCTTGCGTTGTTCAGTTTCTAGAGTGAGTTGCCGTGATCCGTGATTGTGGAGTCTTTTCTTCAGCCCCATTAGGGTTTAAGGGAATAATGGAAATTGCAAGGATGGATTGAAATCGACAGAGTTAGTCAGCTTAGTGTGTGCACGAGAAACACTTTAGGTATCAAGACCGTGGACTATGTTCCAGTCTTACGCTAACTAGAACTAGATTGATGAGAAGGTTTTTGCGTGAATTGAATATTCTCAATGTCCCCAAGAAAACAGTCATTGTGCAAAGGCAACTTTACTATGTTTACGCAGTTACGCGAATTAGGCGGAGTCAGTGTTGGTGTTAACTTGCTCATTACTAAGCGATATCGCGCCATTTTGAGGATGGAAGTTACTGTGTTTAGTTCGAATGTACTCGTGTTATGGATCGTCAATGCCTCTGTTGAAGTGGAATACGCCATTTCCGCTGGACGCATGTAACTGTCGTCGCAATGGTAGGATGTGTCTTATGAATTATCTCCAAGTGCAGTCAGCCTTAACGTGGTGCGCGTCTCAACATCATGGAACTGTCCCGACGAGCATTCATTCATCGGATTATAAGCCAGAACTCTTTGCAGTAGCAGTAAGTAATAAGTCAACGCGGTGCGGTGGAATTCGACAGTCTCCTTTGATGGACTAACGGCGTCGGGCACCCAAGGCTTCATACACTCTGAACATCAACACTTGAGGATTTGCCGAATATGGTTTACCTGGCCGTGATTCAAGAGGAGCGTCAAACAGGCCTTTATTTGAGTTTCATTGGAAAACACTAGAAGTAATATAAGTCAATCGACACCTGTGTACTGTATTTATCCATGTGCAGCAGTCACGCAGCTTCAAGCGGACGGACTGGGTAATGGTTATTTTTGGTATCAGGTATTTACAATCATATTTTAATGCAGTTCCTTGTTAAGGTTTGTTGACCTTGGATCGAGACAATATCTGCATTATAAGTGCTGCTCGTTTTTGTGTGGTTATTCTTCTTTGTGGGTTTAAAATTGGTAGACTAAATTATAGTCTTAGTATGTGTGAGGGTTTACTGGAGCCCATAGCTTATTTGTTTATTCCATTGACCACAGAAAGGGGGGGATGCGTGGAATGTGTTAATCTTAACATTGGTATCGGGTGATTAGCATTCAATGTATTTAATGCAATTCTTTGTTAAGGGGTTTTAGCGATCCCTTGGATCGATCATCATGTTTTACAGAACGTTTCTCGTTTTTTTGCTTGTGTGTTACGTTCATTTGTGCTTTCATATCTTTTAAAACCCAATTAGTAATTATAGTCTTATGCTTTGCATGATGGTAACTGTGGTTACACCCCCCCCCCCCTAATGCGTATTTTAGTTCATTATTATTCCACAGGCAAGCGGGCGAGACTGTGTATGTAAGATGAATCTTTAAACTTGGTATAATCAATCAATATATTTTAAGCAAGTCCCTTTGGTAGAATAGTGATCCCTTGTATCAGTCATTTGCATTTTAGAAAGCTATACAATATTATTTTGTCGTAGTTGTTTTGTGCGTACACCTCTTCCTTTATTACCAATGCAGGTTTTTGTATCTTTGATTTCGTTTCAGGTTCCCAGCAATCAAATTTATTAGCAGGCTTCTTGTTATTAATAGCGAACCTGGATCATTGTGCACATTATTAAGGTTATACACTATGTTATGTTTGTTTGTGTATGTGTTTAAATCTCTTTTGTGCTTCACACATCTCTTAAACTAATTATAGTCCTAAGTTTTTGCATGAAGGTTTTTCAAGCTTTGGTATCAACTATCAGCAGCTGTAATATTTGCACATCATCTGAACCTTCAAGGGTAGTTGCCTTGCCTACTGACATCAAAGGATACGGTATAGGTGGGATCCAGGACTGCGTAACAACTTACCAGCTTTTAACGCACTGTTAAAGTCTTAATTTGTCTTTACGAACCAGTGACTTGTTATCTAACATTGAGATTTGGTTGGTCAGCTGTTTCTCCACTATATTTTATCACTTGCCACCTTGCGGATCTTGACGCCACACCAGCTCCAATGCCAGATAGCATTCATCAAAGCTGAAAGAGTTTATACCTTGACGTTTGAAGCTATCGACGTTATTAATTTTAGTTTATTCATTTAAGTCTTGGAGGCTTTGCTAATTCTTTAATTCATCATGAGCTTTCTTGTAAGGTAAAAAGGTTGTGTTTTTATTATTTTAACTATTCACTGAGTATTTTCCTTTTCATTGTTTCTGTAGGCTCCTGGTACGCTGTTTATTCAATAAGAATCGACAGGTTTCCGTATTCATTGTATTTATTAATGTGAATGTAAAATTTGTCGTTGCTTCTGTTTTGTGTTGTCGTAGGTTTTTCTTTTTCTAGTTTGGAATTCCATGTTATTCATTCTTTTTTTGTTTGTACTGCCTTTTGACTATTTCCCACCCCACAAAAAAAAATCCAGTTGTTCGTGCCCAGTTTATCTATTGTCAATGTTTGTGTCAATTAACAAGCGTTTCGCTGTTTTCGATTTTTACTCTTTAATTTGTATCCTTTGAAAGAGAATCCTTTTTGTTGTTGGTGTGTATTTGTACGGTACGGAATGGTCTGTTTATGTGATTGTGTGTGTGTTGTTGTTTATAATAATTTTGGATGTGTGGGTTTGAAATAAAAACTTTGGGAATACGTTGCGACATGACATAGCTGTGTTGTCTAAATTTGGAAATATTGAATAACAGGATATGTTTGCGCTATGATCCATATACTGAGGTATATGTGCGGTGTGAATACATTTGTTTGGTGCGTTGTCTGGGGCGTCAGCTTTTCCAAACCTAATGTTCCCATCATGTGCACTGGTATCATGCATTTTCACTCTTGTATCTTATCTCCTTCGCCCTTCCACCTAGTATTGTGCTGTATTTATTCCACTATAACCGTTCATTTTTGATTTCAGTAGGCAATAACTTACCATTTTTTTTACAGGTGACTGAAGCAGCATAATCTATCAAGTTCGGATGTCTGTTTCTAGTGGTGTTCTTTGTTCATTGTTGTTACTAACATTTTTAATTGAAATTTCTTTAAATGGTGTGCCAGTATCCTTTAAGGTCGTCATCTACTGAAGCCGATTCTAAGACAAAGAATTTTTTCTTTAAATATATCCTGGATTCTTGGAATTCATTTCCGCTATTACCTGACAGTTTCCGTGTCGGAATCAAATAGTTTCTATCAATCCTTTTCTAGCGGAAAGTTTTCTTCGGATGGGCTCATGTTGGGTTCAGTGTGTTGGTAGTTAGGTATTGATTGCAGTGTGTGGTTCGCGTTGGCAGAGTCCATTTACTGAAAAAATATATTTTGTTGGGTTGTTAGGCCCATCTTTTTTCAATCGTGTGATTTTGGCCAATTTTAGGTTACAGTTTATAATGGTTATAGGTGTTATGTTACTTCGTTGTTGGTCACGTGTAGGTCTAAATTTGCTTTCTTGTTTGATTTGTTGGTGACATGGGCATAGACTGTTTTAATGTTTTTCGGGTGCCGTGGTGCTTGTTTGTAAGGAGGCTGCAGTTGCAGGGTAATAAAAAGAGGTATGTAACTTGAAGCATTGGTGACGGAGGATTCTGGTTTTGTGCTCTCGTGTATAATCCCTGCCAAAATATTAATTTTAATGGCCAGCCATTGGTTGAAATGTTAAAGTGAGAGGAGTGTAAATTCCTAAGCATAGCTTTTGAAGGGTTTTTGCATAGCTTTTAGTAAGAATTTTATTCTATAACAGTTTCCGTTAGCCAGTGTTATTGTATATTCAGGTGTACTCTGTTCAGGCTGCCCGTTTCTAGATCGATTTCTTTTCATAGTAGTTGATGATTTAGCAGTTGTCATTTTAGGTAAGGATGAGTTGGTGGTCACGTTTCTACAACAAGGTTGTAGGGTTTCAATAGTGAGCTATTATCAATACTGCGTTTCATATGTTGCGTTATACAGTGTTGCGCTAAACACTGATCCTTTAGTTACGCTGTACGTGTGAGGTTTTTTTGGTTATAGATTGTTAACAGGTTTGCCTTAAAACGTTTTTGATGAATGGTGTGGCCGCCGTCGAGTTGCTGCAAACAGGGAGGACTTTATTTACTAGCAATTTGTAGAATGTTCAGAGGGCTTAATTTCAGAAATCATGCAGCTTCTAAGTACACCTAGTTCTGAAAACCCTCTGATGTTGTCGGGTTGTAATTGTTAGTTGGACCCCTTTATTTCGGGTTAATTTCGTTGCGGAGGCGGTTGTGCAACTAAAATATTGATTGTTAGGTATATGTCCATCTTAATGTCTTCGCTCCTGTGTTTTATATACCATTTTGGTTCATTACTAATGGCTTTTCTTTGATATCTAAACCAGTAGTCGTGCGTAGTTAGATATTAAGCTTCTTTGTGGTTTTTTCGTTTTACTGTTGTGCGCTTTGTCTAATAACTTTATGCGTTAAGTCTTTACTTTGGCGTTCATATAGGATGGGGTGTGTACATGGAGTAAGTGTTTGTACAATTTTGTTGTATATGTGTTTCTCTGTTGTTCCAGTAGTTGAGTGAATAGGAGCGATCACTGGAATAGAAGTGACCAATGAGACAGAAGCGATCACTTAATAGACGGCGACACCACCTCAAACTCCCATAATAAATTACCCGAGTCACAACATTTTTTTTTTAACAAACATTTTAATAACTCAAGTTCCTTAGTTCCCGTCCTGTATCTCATGTAGGTACCATTTTCTAAGGAAAACGTCAATATTTAGTCCCGTAAACTTTTGTATACATTTTAATCATCTTTTCAAAACTACTCCCGTGTCCTAATCCGTTAGTTTCCGTCTGCCAGACCAATGCCGAAATAAGACGGGTTGTTGATTTCTTTTTGTTTCCATTAGGATTGTTGCTTTTAAGCACAGGCCTTTATTACCCTCTATCAAGCCTACTGTGGTGTAAAAGGACTGGCTCCTTTATGTCTTGTGTGTTCTCGCAAATTTAAAAAGGGGGGGGTAAGCAAGTTACATTATATAAACTTGTTTGGCGGCATTTTGTGTAATTTGCTTTCTATCGTTTAGGGACTTGTAAGTTTGGATATTAATGCCCAAACTAAAGGCACAACGCCAAAGAGAGCTAGAGCAAACGCTCCAGTAATAGGGTAGTCAATTAACCTGATTTGTTGAACAATATTGAAGGCAAACGCCAAATTGGGATAGATTATTAACTCCCAGTAATGAATTGCTATAGAAACCTATTTGGTCTATCGATGTTTGAAGGCGAGAGCAAACTCTCAGTAGAATTGTGCTATCTATTAGATTCATTTTAGGCTGAAGGCAAACGCTTAAAAAGAGGCGAGAGCAAACCGCTCAGTAGAAGTGTGCTATTATTATTCATCAATTATTGTTGAACAACTTGAAAGGCAAACGCTAAAAGGGGTGAGATGAAAAAAAAGAGACTTCTACCCCGCAGGGGAAAACCCCCATTCGTCCTCTGCGATGCACTTCTGGGCGGAATGTAGGGGTATCAGCAGATGAAGTCTGAGACGGACCTCCCTTCCTTAATACTATATTTCCCTGCGGGGGGCGCAGGTACTCGGAAAGAAAAATAAAATGAAGCCGGGAGACCCACCACCCACAAACTGAGAGAATACAAAGCCCCTAAGTAGGAATTCTGTTACCTTCTAATCTAGAAAATTGTTGAACTAAAAAGGCAAACACGAAAAAAAGTGCCTATCCGAGCGAGAATCTCTCTACTATCTCTACGGAGACACGTACTAATACCACACCCAATCGCCACCTGTTCGATCTCGTCGCTCCAATATAGGAGTCGCACTTTCACCCCATTCTTTGATTTCACTCTTTTACCGTTTTCCGCCTGCATTCTCTTCCTCGTTACTATTGCTCTCATTCAAATATTCTGTGAATATCTTAACCCAACCATCATAGTAGCTAGAGCAAACGCTAGTAGGCTGGAGACAATTCTAAGGCCAATGCCACGAGAAAATAAGGATGTTTTAATTTCCCTTACTATTATGATATTAATTCAATCTTAAACAGGTGTTCCTGCAATTTGTCATTGATTGTACTACTCTTGAGTACTTATATATCTCACAATCTCTATGAGATAATTGGATATTATTGAGCAGGCCACAGTTATTACAATGACTCTCGGATGAAAAACTAAGGAGGCCTCAATGCTTCCTTGGTTAGTCTTGATAATAGCCTACTTGAATGTGTGCAGCTGTATCTGATGTCCTTCGCACTTCGGACATGCCAGATGGCCAATGCTAAGTTGTAATTTATAAACATTGATGGCGCATCATCTATCAAGAGATTTTGGCTTGGATGAAAAAATATACATGAATCCGTCCTTCATGCTGTGCGTGACCCGAAAAATTATTGGGCCCGGATCGTCAGTTTTTTATGTCAGAATCCTGTACAAGTAACGCGATGGTACGCTAAAAGCAAGTGTTCGAAACGCACGCACACAGTTTTTGACAACAAATCTTTGTGTTTAGTACCAGGAACTTACAGGAAATATTAAATATTTGACTTATGAAAAATGCATCAAATGACCTCTCAAAGTCGTTTAAAATAGAACGTGATACTAAATTCTACTTTAAACTTTCATAACATACTGAAAATTTGGACCGATTTTGATGCTATTGTTTTCACTTAAATAAACTGAAAAGTTTTCTTTTACCAACTGAATTCTAAAGTTGAAACAAAGCTTAAAAAGTCACCTGGTAAACCTGTACCAAAAGAGAATCTTTACCGTCTTGTCAACCAGGATCGGACAAGTACTTCCGTTTGCTGAAAATGCTCTCTTGTGACGATCAAAGGCGATTCAGTGCAACTGCGTCGGCATCTCACGCTACAAAAGGGAGACACGAGTGGCTTTCAAGGGGCCAAACAACAGGCATCGTCAAATAGGCACCTAATATCGATTGTTAAGAGCTTAACTTGATGAGCTCTCTCCTTCTAATCTCACCTCCCTGACATGCCGTAGCAATGGCAGCGAGATGGCCGGGGGGGGGGGAGAACGTCACTATAGCCGTAAGATTATTGGTAACATGGTGCGCCCATCAGGTTCCCCATTTCATTTTGCCTTCTAATTAGACTATTTCTAATTATTGTAATATCATCAATGTTGAGAATGGTGTCCACATAATTTATCAGATAATGTAAACTAAAAATTAGGTGTTATGCCCTTTACGTTAATTAAGATATCCACTAATTTAACCATGAGACAAACATGAATGCCACAATATCTCAAAATGTTTAAATGTCGAATACGTCACTATGTGATGCGAATCGACGATATTGATAAAACATTTGTGTAAAGAAGAACAACATTCCCCAACATCCTGGAAATCGGAAATATCACATATTATAATTTGGGTTCTTTAAGCAATATTGGCACATTTTTTGAAGAGCGCCCCCAATTTTCAAATTTTGATATTTTGGCACAGTTACGTTGGTAATTGACTAGGAAACTATACCTGCGAACGAGAATGCCCTAAAAATGCGTATTATCACAAAATAAGCGATTTTGTAATTAGAATTGGGATCCCAGATTGGACTTAACGGCATAGCTGGAAATGCTACGTTTATGTCGTCCTGATGAAATCGTGCCACCCCGAGAAAATAACCTATAACTTCGACTTGCCCGAACTATTAAAACAACTAATGGATGAGCGTAAGACTACCGTAGACAAGTACATGGCACTATTTCCGGGCTATTTCACATTGGAAGGCGTTTCCGCAGCCGTTGAAGTATTATCGGGGATCCCCGATAATAATTATCTAGTACAAAATTCCTTCGTTTGTGACACATAGACATTTTCGAGCTTACCATTCACAGTATGGTTTACTAGCCAGTTACCGATGCAACCGTGTAAAAAATTCTCAAATTTTTGAAAATTAGGGGGCGCCCTTCAAAAAAATGTGCTAATATGGCTTTAACATGCTTTTTCATGACAACTCAACCGAACCCATACAACTTGCGATGCATAAATAAAGCACAGTCAGCCTGATAGTGTCCAATATAGGCAAAAAAAAAAAAAAAAAGAAAGAGTTTTTTATCAGCTTGCTCAATCTCAAAACCCTAAGCGCTATTTTTAGTTTTATTGATTTTGGACTTCCATTTTCCTTTTTGTATTGACCAATTAAAAAACAAAATGGAAACCTTAACAAAAGGAACTGCGGTAAATGTGATTGTTTACAAATATGGAGCGGAAACTGAGACAAACCTTTTTTTTCTTGGGGGCCGGGCAGTGGCGTAGCTAGCATGTTCGGGGCCAGTGGACAAAACACCAACCGGGGCCCCTATGTTAGCATGATTCATCGTGGCGACTTTTGTATGGTCCTCATCATTTTTTCACTTTTATTTTATCGTTTTCCTTTTTTTTACCATAGGCCACCTGGCTTATAATGCAAGCGGCCTATGTAAAATACACAATGATAAATTGTATAGGCCAGATGCATGACAAATCGTGCTACCTCACAATCACAAAGACTGAAACATAACATTTTTATTAAGATAACAATTGGATCACTGTAATTTAACATAAAATGTGCTAAAATGTTATGCAGATAACAAAGAGTGTGTAAAGAAAGACCTTATACCCCGTAATATTTTTAAATATATTTATGTGTTTTATTTTTCTAATGCAAATTTTAGAAGATTTTAGATTCAAAATTAAACTGTTCGAGCGGAACCTTGGGGACCACCAGACATCATTCCACGTCCACGCTGGTAATTTTAAAGAAAAATGTTAGTCAATAATACCTTGATGAAAATGATGAACAAGAGCTCGATAATACCTGAGAGCCCCCCATCCAACATCTTGAGAATTTTCAAATTCTATGAAATATGTGTCAGAGATGACTCTCACACTCTCCCTCTCTCTCTCTTCCACCAATCTCTTGGGGCCCTTTAATCTCTTAGGGCCCAATTCCCATTTCTGCAGAAAGTAGTGTTGGACTTCAATCAATCAATCAAGTTTATTTACATCTCAACATAGAATATACATCAAATTCAATAAAATTAAATTGGAATACAATAAATATATAATTATATAATAGAAACGACATTAATGGTGAATGAGATGGTGACACTACTAAACGCATGGCGGTAGTGGTAGTGCCGGTAAAACAAAAGAGGTATAACCAAATAAGAACAAGCACAAATTGACAAATTGTACAATTTGAAAGCCAAGAGCATCGCTAACAGTATAAACCTTATAAATTGATTTATAAGAAAAAACAATAATTAATGCAAGATGTTCTTGGGGTTACATCAGACAAAACAAGACAAACAATTCAATGGGACATGGTCCGATCGGTGATAGTCCCGTTCTCAGATAATCCCAATTTTGGTATTTGAAGAAAGCTAATATTTTTTCCTCCAAACTCTCGTTTTTTCTCTTGAACTTTGAGGCTCCCATTTCCTCATTATTCTAGAAAAACTAGTGCAGGTCATAATTTGCCAATGGGTCAAATGGGCCCAGAAGGGATTCAAAATTTAGGTACAGAATAACAAACCACCACGGAACCCACGACGAGGCTAGAAGGGCCCAGAAATAAAACCCCAATGCAGCGTAAAGGCAAGTAGGCCTTGGTTTTGAAAAGCAATCTTATAATATTTGTTCTCCAGCTATCTCCTTCCCTCTGTACTATTGTTGTTTGGCTCTCTTTTCTTCATTTTTAGTTCTTAAGTAACCCTCTCTCTTTTTTCTCCAATCTCTTGGGGCCCCTATCCTCTCGGGGCCCGTGGACTTTGTCCCCTCTGTCCCTATGGTAGCTACGCCCCTGTATATAGTTTTTGGCTAATAAGCGTTGAATGCAAGTCATGTAGCGCTTCATCTGTAGTAGCCAGCGAATAGCACATTGCCCACTTAATGCAGATTAACATATAAATATTGTAATATATGATACTTTAATCTCTAAATTCGAGGACGGTCAGTTTCAAAGTCCCTTTCCTGGCATTTTGAAATTCACGCAGGCACTAATATATGGCTGGTAATTCTTAAAGGGAGACTTACTTTAAACTGGGTTAAAACCAGGGTAGTTCCTACAAGAGGGGACATTTTTCTAACAAAATACTCTAAAGGTGCCTGTAACTCCCCAGGTGAGAAAATTCCTTATGGATGGGCTGTTTCAGCCCATCAATGAGGAATTTCTCACCCGTTACCATTTAACTTTCACAGTATTTGAAAGAAAAAAGGTCCCCTCTTGTAGGACTAACCCTGGTTTAACCCAGGTCTAAATGTTAGTCTCCCTTTCAGAATACCAGCCTAGATGTTTAAGGATCCCAGAACCAATTAGGTTATCATAATGCCTTTTGGATATGACAACGTATAACTCAGGGTTACACAACACTATAAACTCACTTATTACAGCGTAGTCTATGGGAAAATGGCAACTTTGAGCATGTTTCTTCAATTTAAAACTTCTCACAGATGAAAATACACAAACCAAGATCACACAAAGTACAAGCTAAACTCACCAAATAACCAAAATTTGAAACATATGATGACCTGAAAGTTTGAGTTACGAATCACCAAACTCGCCCGACGTCAGACGGGCAACACAAGATTCTCTGTATTCGCTAAAGCTAGTAATTTGCAAATTCGATGTAATGAGCGCGAGGAGTAAATAGCCTCAAATTCACTGTCCCAATGCCCACATAGTTGAGAAAAAAAATACAGTCTATCATGTCAATCATGAAATTCCATCACTTTCTTAATAGAACTAGTGCATATTCAGAATAATCAACTTTGTCCAGATGCATGCAAAGAAAGTAGTCCACCAAGATTTTTGATCCTTATCGGCAACCAGGTTAGTGGTGTATAACCTCTAACAACGATGATTCCTGGAAGATAGGCTATCGACTATTGAACCATTTGATAAATATTTTCATGGAAAAATTGCGATAAGGGCACCGGATTTTACATCACTACAAAATGGCAAAATATCCGGTATCAATCAGGGGCGTAGCTACCATCGGGACAGGGTGGACAAAGTTCACGGGCCCCGAGAGGTTAGGGGTCCCAAAGAGATGGAGGAAAAAAAGAGAGAGGGGAGGAGAAAGAGAAAAAAAAGAGAAAAAAGAGAAGAGAAAAGAAAAAAAAAAAAAAAAAGAGAAAGGGGAAGGAGGAGAGGAGAAACAAATATATAAGAGTGGCTTTTCAAGAACAAGGCCTATTGCTTTGACGCTGCATTTATTAATCATGGGGCCCTTCTAACTCGTCGGGGCTTCCGTGGTGGTTGGTTCTTCTGTTATTTTCCTTTATAATATTTTGAACCCTTCTGGTGACATTTGACCCATTGGAAAATTCTGACCTGCACTAATTTCCTAAGATAATGAGGAAATGGGGGCCTCAAAGTTCAAGAGACAAAAAAAAAAAACGAGGAGTTTGGAGGAAAAAAAAAAGGCCCGAGGGGGCCCCTAAAGACTACAACAGTTACTTTTGTTTAAGCAGTGGGCCCAAGAGACTTATGTTTCTCTTAAATTTTGCGGACCCACTTCTCTTCGTATTTGACACAATGGCACATTCAGCCCTGAAGATATTCAGTAAGGGATGACGACCCGTTTTAAGATATAAAGTTTTCATCTTGATAGAATGACCTTCACTCCAAAACCCCACTGTAAAATTTCGCGCCGATATTTCGATCCTTTTTTTGGACGTGAGAGCTTTCACAACGTGATTTTGAATTCCAAAGAGGTTTCTGTGGATTAAATATGGTCGACAAATGGGGCACATTTTTGCTCATACACCAAACCAAACATCCTTCGCCCCAAGATTCAAAGGTGAAATGATAAAAATATTAGCTTTACTTCAAATACCAAAAATGGGATTATCTGAGAACGGGAAATATCACCGATCGGACCATGTCCCATTGAATTATTGGTTGTTTTGTCTGATGTAACCCCAAGAACATCTTGCATTAATTATTGTTTTTTTCTTATAAATCAATTATAGGTTCATACTGTTAGCGATGCTCTTGGCTTTCAAATTGTACCCAATTTGTCAATTTTGCTTGTCGTATTTTTATACCTCTTGTTTACAGGGCACTACAACATCATCGCCATGCGTTTAGTAGGGTCACCATCTCATTCGACCTAATGTCGTTTCTAGCATATAAATTATATTATGTATAATTGTATTTCCAATTTAACTGTTATGATGTTGATTTGTTATATTCTTTGTTGATGATAAATTATAAACTTTGATTGATGATATGAAGTTCCCCAACACTAATTTCTGCAGAAATGGCGAACGGGAAGGAATGGGCCCTAAGAGTTAAAGGGCCCTAAGAGATTGGTCTGGAGAGAGAGAGGGAGAGTTGTGGAGAGTAAATATCTGTACACATATTTCATAGAATTTGAAAATTCTCAAGATGTTGGATGGCGGGGTCATATCAGGAATTCGAGCTCTTTTCATCCATTTTCATTCACATGTATTATTGACGAGGGAAGTTTGGTGTGTGGGTCTTGATTTCAGTAGTTTCTTTATTCAACCACGCGTGACCTGTGACATGATGCATCTGTGTCCAAGGGTTCCGCTCGAACTAGTTTTAATGTGAATCTAAAATCTTCTAAAATTTGCATTAGAAACGCAGAGAATATATTATAAAAATAATTAAGGGGTATAAGGTCTTTTCTTACAACACTCTTTGTTCTCGGCATAACCATTTTAGCAACATTTTATTGTAAATTAACAGTATTGCCAATTGTTACCTTAAAACATCTGTTATGTTTCAGCTCTTTTGTATTTTCAGGTAGCACGATTCTGTCATGCATCTGGCCTATAAAATTTATCATTGTGTAGTTAACATAGGGCCGCTTGGCATTATAACCAGGTGGGCCTATGTAAAAAAAAGGAAAACTATAAATAACAGTGAAAATGATGAAGGAACCATACAAAAGTCGCCACGATGAATCATGCTAACATAGGGCCTGTTGGTTTTTTTGTCCCACGGCCCCTGAACTGCTAGCTAACGCCACTGAAGCAAATGATGATTTTAAAAAAATGGAGGCTCAGAGATAAGCTTATGATGTAATAAATTTTGATCGAGGGAATACAAGAACTTTGCTTGACTAATAATTATTTATTTTGACCAAAAGTAGTGTACTACTGAGCTGAGTTTGGGGCTGAGAATCATAGATTTGTATTTCAGTGATAAGCCCTATGAGCTGAACCTTGCAATACATATGTTTCAGTGTCTTTTACCATTTTTCAGCCAAAATCTTCACCATGGTTTCAGCTTCATGTTTCCTCCTCCTTTCGCCCGTGGAGTGTCTGCATGCATGCAATCTTCCATCATCCCCATGCCTCCATCCACCCCTTCATTCCTTCATTCATTCCTTCATCATTCATTCTTTCTTCATTCATTCATTCCTTCATTCGTCCTTTCTTTCGGGCTTTTACAGTTATATCTGATAAGTTTGATAGGGTTATGCAGATTGCACACGCTTATCCCCACTTACTGCCAACATATCGTTGGACACGGGCACGCCAACATGGATACCTCCAGTACATGCCATTTATTATTATGCTTCCCCAATGTAGCTATGTAATCTCAATCTCAGCCAGTTTAATTGATAACTTAAGGGCAGACATATGATTATAACAAATATAAATGATTTCAGAAAACGGTCTTTGCATTACTTGTAAGCCTACATAATTTTAGACGAATTGGACTAAAATTCAATTTGGTTTCTTTAAACATGATTAGTTCATGCAAACCTTCACTTGATTGATGTTTTAAACAATCGTGTTAATGGTTCTGGTTTAATAACATTATATTGGCGACCAAATTTTAGTGTTTCTGGGCTTAAAATTAGGACACTTGTCTCGTAGAGAGAGGCAGCGTGCCCTATTTCACGATTCTATGTACCAATAATTATCATACTCTTCTACTGCGCCGTCAATGGTGGGTTGCACTTCCATTTTCTAATATACGAAATATAATTGAAGTCATTCCAATTCTTTTCACACACCCGGAGATCTTTCACAACTTTACTGAAATTACAAGGGAGATGTGCCTATTTATTCAAGGTGGTATAAAAGGGATCATCATTCCGGGTTACCATTGCCACGGTTTGTTAATTTATAAAATCGCGTTTCAAAATAACCATTATGATCTTCCATTGCAAATGACACTTCACAGAAACATTTTGTTTGACGGTAATATCCCGGGTAATATCTACACCACTATCGATGCCAAGCAGCGTTAGGATTTTCTTAATTGATTAAAACCATGTTTGACGCAGCGTTTAAAACGGGTTCTTACTATTGACAAATCCCGCTCTAATAAAGGCAAATTTAATATACGTGTTGGTCAGATATGAGACAGGTTATCTGTTTGTCCAATATCGTTTCTTACGTCTCTCTCTCTCTCTCAATCTGTTCTATAACCGGTGGCGTTATTCATTCTTTCTGTTCCCCTAAAACACATAACCAATTTAAACTATTTAATTCATTGAAGCTATATTTGATTCCATCATTGTTTAGGCTTTGGCCAAGTACAAAAGTCTTTGGATCTCGACCATTAGCCCGGGAGCTAGCAGACATTAATAACACATCTCGAGTACAAAGTTTTAAGTGATTAAATATGTAGACAGCCTGACACCCCCCTCCGCCCGACACGTGACTCTTAAGTGCCGCAAATTGTGCCTTTGAGAACGGTGTCTGGACAAAGATTACACAGGGGTCCAATTTTTTAAATTGATCAAATCATGCTGAAAAGTATATGACTCTATTTGTGTAACCACAAGGATTAGAAAAAGTATAGTTTGTACTATCTGCAGCCTAAAGCAAAAGGCAATAAAAAGGTCAGTTTCAGTTGTGCAGTAGTCTAATTTTTAAATTGTTCCGATTAAATTATTGGTAGAGCTCCTAGGATTAAAATAAAGAATATAAGTCTTTGGTTCTCGACCAATTAGCCCGGGAGCTAGCAGACATTTGTAATATATGTCGAGTACAAAAGAGATTAAATATGAAGACAGACTGACAAGGCCCCCCCCCCCGACATGTGATTCGTTCCGCAAATTGTCTTAAGGACGTGATCTAGACAAAGATTACACATGGGTCCACATTTAAATTAATCCAATTATGCTGAAAAGTATACCACTCTAGGCTAAAAACAGCAAAAAATCAAATTTGAAATTTTTGCTCCGCTTTTGGATGATTTCAAAATAAGGATTAAAATAAGGAATAGTTTTGACTGTCTTAAATGCATAGTTACCAAGTAGGGGCTTGACCTTGTGTTCCTCTTGTGCCCCCCCCCTTGTGTTAATCCCTTTGAGCTCCATTTAAACCATTTTTTTCGTAAAGTCGAAGCAACTTTGTTTCGTAAAGTCGAAGCAAAATTGACCACTGTACAACTGAAAATTACCTTTTTTACTAATTTTTTCTGTTTTTAGAAGGCGGGGGAAACTGTATACAAAATGCCAATAGACGATTCGATATCAATAGCGACACTATTTTCACAAGTACCTAATTTATGTAGTATGACGTTGACCGGGATTGACGTAGCGGCACAGCGACACGTTAACGACCGGGGTCGGCGATCCATGCGTCACATATTTCACGGAGTATGCCTCCACTTATTGATTCGAGTGTCTATATACCGATTATTACGGATCCTGTTTTAGCCTAAAACTCCAAAACGTTAGGCTACAGAATTTGGATCCTTTGTGTAAATATAAAAAAACTGTATAGTTTTCAAGATGACTGACAATTTTAAAGATATTTCATACCCTGTGTATAGATACCCCTCCTTAAGGCACCATTTACGGACTAAAGAAGAATTCACGTTTCAGGGGTCTTAAGCTGTCTACATATTAAATTTTTTCAAACTTTCGAAAGTTTTTGTACTATGAGATGGGTGACAAAATGTCTGCTAGCTCCGGGCTAATAAAGTATTGCATTTGAATTATTGATTGGTATCAAAACTATACAACAGTAATGGCCTTGGACAATATTAGCCCACCCCAGGTTCCATTTGTTAAACCTCCGCATAAATGAGTATAATTATAGTGCGAGAAAAGAAATTCACAACAAGAAAAAAAAGCACAATCACCAAAAAACAAATAGCAGAAAAAGTTTCACTCCACCCCCCCCCCTCTAAAAACAGAAACAATACATGTGCAAAAATAACAAGCAAAACGAGGGTCTTAGATATCTACCTTCCATTTCATGACAGAGTTCCAACTTTGGCCTCTTCACTTTTCTACCTGTTCCACAAGGTGGATTCTAATAAATTTAAATATATTATTTTGGACAATTTGGCAGTTACTAACACACAAAACCGTTGATTGTTGCAATTTGTTTTGAGTCTAATCATAAAATATGGCGCTATAGTGTCTTGTCAAATTGAATTTCAACAATGCGTCATTTAAATGAATGATTGAAACCTCTTCAAACCTAGGCACGATAGTTTGAAATTTACATCTGCGATTTCCAACGAAAAAGTGCACACTCATGTTCAGACCATACCTTAATAAATATTGTTCAGCTTTTGTTTTCGGTAAGACTTCTACTTAATATGCGCCTTGATGAGATGATCTTTTCATATTTTTGTGCCACTTAATTTTAACGTTACCTTCGAATACGTTTTTTCCCCAAAGCAGTTACCTGTTAGAAATAAGATGCCATCCCTAAGTATTATACTTTAAAAGAATATTGAATATGCTCGATACTGAAATGATGGCATTCAAAACACGTTATCTTGTGATACACTGTCAGAAATAAAAAATGGCAAAAAAGGTGCGTGTTTGGTTAAACAATACCTACGAAGCCAATCTAAGAGTTTAATGTACACAAGCAAAGAGATTAGTAAGTAACATTTACGGAAGAGTCCATAGCTTATCATCTTTCTACTCTCTTAATCTGTAGACTTATTTATAAAGGTCTAACGAGACTGACAATTAGTGACAAAACCTTTTGGGGACTCGTGTGTAACGTAAAAGGACTTTATCCGTGTAAACGTAAAACGGCGTTACTCAAATAAGTCCTTTTGATTTGAAAATAAACCTTTAACACTTAACTGCAACAAGGGGTTTGCACGTGTCCGTTAGTGCATATTAACGGGGGTTCCTAGGGACCACCCCCCCCCAATATAACCACTTTCCCTCAGGATTTTTTGATGAAATCCACCAACAGTTACGGAGGTATTCAAAGACCCATCAACATAAACAAATAAAAAACTGCAGAAAGTTTCAGTAAGAAAAGTAGTAGGGCAAAAACATTGATTTGAATTTTGCGACAAAAATGTGCGAAAAGACACGAATTCGTTGCTGATTTTCTACGGCACTGATTCACCTGACTTGTGATGATTGCTTTAATTGGTGAAGATGAACTATATTTCCCATATTAAGCACAAGTAGACATACAGTCTCGTGCCATTTATATTTTTTAGTTTATTGATAATTTACCATAGGTTCATACCCAGTAACCGCTTATCGATGTATATTAAAATATTATGGACACCATTTATTTTGTTTATGTCATTAGGTGGGTGCATTATGAAAATCAGAATCACAGTAACTCTATTAAGGTTTAATTTTTGTCATGGCACTTCCATTCGTGCATAAGGGGGGCTCTAGGGACCCATGCTAATTAACGCAAAAAAACAAAACCGACGCGAGGATTTGATTTCTTTTTTGCACCATGCAAGCGCAACTAAAAGTTAGACAAATACAAAAAAATATAAACCAAATATATTGCAGCGTTAAAACGCGGCCCCGAAAAACAACCACCCCCCACCCCCCCCCCTTTGCAGTTAAGTGTTAACTGAGAGTTAAGAACGGTTATAAAAATCATTTAAAGATTTATATTTGAATCTAAAGGAATCGTTTTTAAATCCCAAAGGTTTTGTCACTAATTCCAGTCACCTTAGACTTGTAAATCTAAGGAATTAAGAGAGTAGCTACCCCGGCTTAAATTATTCTGAATTTTAACAATTTTAAGATATCAACCAAAAAAGGGCGCATTCGAATGTTATAGAGGAGGAGCAGAATATCATAGGGGGCGTTCTTATTGAAGGAGTTAGTTTACCCCCAATACAGCAAAGGTTTAACACCTTTGGTAGTTAGTATGGACCCTCTACATCAATGCTAGGTAGGTAGTACTCTCAAATTGAGTATCAATTTTTCAATAGGGGACAATTTAAGTTTACACAGGGGTCAATTTTTTAAAATGCCCCAATCCTGTTGAAATGTATGCCATATTGTTCATCTAATCATAAGGATTCCAAAAATGTATAGTTTGTACCACCTACGACTATTGATTTTGGAGTAATAGGGTAAGAATGACAAAATTGTAAAAAAAGGTCAATCTCCATCTGTACAGGGGTCAACATTAAAAGTTAATCTGATTATATTTTAAATACTTAGGGTAAAGGGACTCCTAAAAAGTACAGTTTTGATTATGTTAATGTTTACTTACGGAGATAAGGGTCAAAGAAGGTCAACACCAATTGGATTATGTTGCACTATGACCTATTTTGTCGCATAACATGGTAACTATGCATTGCAGATGTTACAAACTATTCCTTATTTTGACACATTAAGCTGGATGAACAATTTCTTTCATTTTTTACCAAAATTGGAGCAACTTCTGATTTTGACCCCTGTACAAATAGAAATTGACCTTTTTTACCATTTTAGCCATTTTTACCATATAACCAATGGTCATAGATGGTACAAACTATACATTTTTGGAATCCTTATCACTAGACGGGCAATATGGCATACATTTCAACATGATTGGATCATTTAAAAAATTTGACCCCTGTGTAAACTTAAATTGGCCCCTATTGAAAAAGTGATACCACAATTTGAGAGTATTACCTACCTAGCATTGATATAGAGGGTCCATACTAACTACCAAGGTGTCAAACCTTTTCTGTAGTGAAGGGTAAACGATGATGTTTGACCTGGGTCCCAGCTCCTCCTCTATTACCTTCGAATACTATTTGGTGTCTCAAGAGTTTACAAAACAACACTATTCGTGGCTATGTCTATATTGGTACTTAAAGTATGTCCATTATAATTGGCTTTCAAAACGAATGAAAATGGAAGTTGTTGACGTGCCTCATAAGCGCTATACAAAATAGAATAAAACGTATTTTGTAAAAATGTGTATACAAAATATTCAAATTTTCTTTTATTTGAATACAAAAACAGATTTGCAAAATATAAGGAGGGAATAAGTACTTACATTTGTAAAATATTACGTGTGTGAAGTTTCTGTTTGATAATCTGTTGTGTCAAAAGGGGGTATTCGTAGCTTTATTCATTATAGATACCTATGAATACAATGTACAATTATTAAGATTATTATTGCTTCCCGATCTGTACAATTCCGTATGGTGCTTTAGAATAAAGTTAGGTTTATTTTCAAATAAATATAAGGCTAGCGGACACATTTAACTCTCGGAAAATTTACATAAACCTGTAAAACTGGGTTTTATGCAAATTATGTCAAATTGTGCAAAATAAAGTCACTTTAATAACCATTGGATTATTCTTAAATCCTCATTCAAACGTTGTGTGAATCCAATGTGGTAGAGATATTATGCCTCTTTCGATTAAATCAAGTTGCATAAATCGAGTTGAATAAACATTCTGGCGCTTTAAAATACAGATTTGGTCATGCCATCAGGCCCGTACGCGGGGTTGGGGGGGGGGGGTGCGGTCTGCACACCAAATTCCACAAAGGGAAAAAAGGTCAACTTTTTGCTGGAATTTTGATAAAAGGTCCAAATTGAGACATTTGGTTGATAAATGTTTGTTCCAAAAATCCAAAAAAGGACCAGTCATTTTAGGGGAGTTAGGGTCCACTTTTACCAAAAAAGGCTCCGCTTTTTTTTTTTTTTTTTTTTGCCGTAAAAAGTAACGTTTTCGAGGGCCGCCAAGCCACCCCCCCCCCCCCAAAAAAAAATAAATCCTGCGTACGGCCCTGCATGACATCCACGAATAGTCAAATCGTTACCTACGAATGCAGCATAATACATGAAATTATGTACACTGTGAGTGTACACCCATATCTTGAGACACCCAGATATTGTGTCATAATAGTAATTTCATATAGATTAGACACTCAATAGATTTCTTACCTTGTATTGGCTACAGAAATGTCTTAAAAGAGAGAAAAAAGTGATTTTGATTTACTTATATTTCAATATAAAACATATTGGCTGAATTTCGTATTTGCGCCTATACGAAATTAGAAATTGCAATTTTTTTGGACTAAAGAAACATTTCTCTGCTTAATTCTTTAGATCGGGATATTTTTAATGGAAAGCCTTACATCAGGGCAAAAATCAGTACTTTTGATTTTTTCAGGACACCTGATATGTGAAATCTCTCGTTGCACATTTAATTGTTAAAAGAATTTCCTACTATTCCGAACATCCTAATTGACCATATTTTGATTCATTAAGTATGTCATTTTTCTGTAATAATTTCATTTAACTAATTATATAAACACATTTACAAGTTAAACATCCACATTTACATCGAAAAATCACAAAGACATTGCGACATCAGGCTAAAACTTTTATTACTTAGATCATCGTAAAGCAGTTTATCCATAAGAAGTTTATCATTCATTCGCATATATTGTAAACATACAAGCTCCAAACTGAAAGTAGACATTGCAAAATAGGCCCTGTAACCTATGAATACCAGGAATTTCGTTTTGCTGCTTCAGCTGTTTGGAATTCACTTCTAAACAGCATTCGCAGTATCCCCAAGTTCCAAGACTTCAAACGTCAGTTTAAAACTCACCTTTTTCGTCAAGCTTTTCATGGCTCATAGCTGTTTTGTTTGATTTGTATGTGTTGACTGTTATGGCGCTCTGAGTTCTCTTGAACATTTTGCGCCTTATAAGAACTATTTATTATTATTATTAATACTTTATTTGCCCATATTATAAATAATCTTTAGATATATGTTAATACTTTCTAAATTTCCTGAAACTAGACATCCCTCTTTTTTTTTTTAAATAGAATAGATAAGTAAGGTAATTTTTACAAACTTGATGAATTAAATACTGTAACTGCCCCAAATATGATTTTCTAGCTCATTACACAAATTTGGGAAATCGTGTTGATCAAATTATAGAAATGACTACAGATATTTTTGTGAGGAACGTACCTCTTTTCTTACATTGGGTGGTCTACAGTGTACATAGAAAACAAAAGTTGAAATATACCATGAGTTTTAGATTTAGTAAGACTCCAATTTAGAAAGCGTTATAGTGGCATTCGTAGGTAACACAGGATATTTCCATCACATTTACTATTACACCTTCTGAATTTATTCTTCAAGATTATTGATGGCACTTGTGGATTCTGTTAGGCGAATATGCGTACAATCAATCGATATCCGGGGGGGCACTCCCATCTTGGAGGTGACGCGCATGTAAGGCTGTTAAGACCCCCATTTTCAGCATCGCTGTCACCCAAAGACCCCATATATTTTTAAAATGTCACCCAAAGACCCCATTTTTTTATTTTACAAAACTGTCACCCAAAGACCCCTATTTCTGGAAAAAAATGAAAATTTTGACTCAAATTCCCCCTATTTTGGGTAATATTTTAGCAAAATTGTCTAAAAAGATCCCATTTTTTGGAAAATTTTGCAAATCGTGTCAACCCTAAAACCCCTTATTTTGGGCATTTGGGCTGTTTCTATTTCTCACCCAAGACCACTTTTTTTTAGTCCTCTCTCCCCGACGCCCCTGGGTTCCGGGGACGCCAGCCTGACATCCATATCCATTCATATGTGATTGCCCCCCCCCGGATAAGATGGAAAAAATGGTTGAAGCACGTTTTTTTAATGTGAACCTCAAAAAAATCCTTGTTTTTCGTTCACTTTTCGTTGGAATCGACCTTTGACAAATACTTAATTTACAACGTAAAATGTATGATGGGGACTCAAAAGGTACAAATTTTCAAAATGGTTGAATTTGAAATCAAAATGGAGCTTACCCATATTAAACATTGAAGAGAATCCCAAATTTGTTTCACCTTTTCATAATCACAGAAAATTTGACGCAATACTTCAGGAAATTTGTAAATGGAATCGTTTAATACAATCACTTTATGGGAAATTTTGAAATGAATGATCCAAGATGTGTCTCTGTAATATACTGAAAATTACGCCAATGGAAACTCTCCCAGCTCAATATCGTTATTGTCATAATTTTTTTTTAAATTAATGTTGTGTCATTTTGTAAGTGAACGGATGGTCCCCGTGGACTATTCGGATTCAAACATTATGCTCCTATCAGCAAAATGCATCTTTTGCAATAATTGACAATTAAGAAATAAGGCTTCATTAATCATATCAATTAAACCATCAAAAAGCGTAAGGAGGAATAAATCATTTAAATCCCCTTTAGATAATTAGATAATTGGTAAGATGCGATACAAATTCGTTCTTTATTGAATACCTAAAGCCCTGCAAATTGCTTCTGATTTCCTGATTTCAATGAAAATGCCTTTGATGTCACAAATTTGAACCAATTATGAACTGTTATTGTATATGGTATAACTAGAGAGCCAATGTATTTAGATTTACTTTAGAATTGTACCAAAAATATTATTTGTGACCGTAACACTTAACTGACCAAGGGGGTTTCACTCCCGTTAGTGCCCAAGGGGTCATGGAACCTTCTACGGAAACCACTTTCCCGAAGATTTTTTTGCACGAAATTTGCATCACATGTGAAGGGTGATAAACCAACACCAAACCAGCAATAAAAATAAATTTTATTATTTGGACTGTAAATTAGGGGTAAAACATTGTTAACAAAACATGCAAAAATTAGGCAAAAGGACGGAAAACGCTAATGAGCCTACCGCTTACATCATACACTTTGAACATTAATTAAATGTTGATATCTACTCCAGAAGACATATATTACTTATATTTAACACAAAACTTTAACACAGGCAACCCTGTATTTTTACGGGTGTTGCAAAATACACATCATTTTTCCATAGAGTTTGTGTAGTAACGGTTTAGCAAGGTCCACTATGAAATCCTTTGTTTTCAGCACATAGAGTGTAAGTTCATCCTTTGAGGTCATTTTAGCGGAAACAAATTGGGTAGGAGGTGGTTGCCACCTTCCTATACTTTACTCTGTAAAATGCCAAAAAATGGTACTTATGTTATGTATGATGTTACTGTTAGCAAATACTGACAATATTTGGGTTTTTTCTTATTTTTTAGAGTAATAACATGTGTATGCTTACTTTGGCACCCATCATTCCCAAATACATACAAATTTTACTTGCATGAATGGCGAAAACGGTAGAAAACCCCTTGATTATGGAGATTTCTTACAAATGACTCATGACAAAGTTCCCAGTAATGACGTCACTATGACGTCATATTGTTTAAAACTTGATATGTTTGTACGTTACTTGAAGAGAGGATGGTGTAGCTACACACTGATAGTCTAGGGTTGGGCAAATCACCACAATATTTTTTGAAACTAGTAGTTTCTATGTCCAAATTTGCTGTAGAATCCAATGACCTTTATTTTTACATAACGGTGATGTCTGCCGTCGCTAAATTACGAATTCAAATGGGCCGCGCCAAAATTACGTATTTTTCGACTCATCACCTACATTTTGGGTAGTACCCTCTTCTAATATTTCTTATATAGGTTTTTTTGGGGTCAGAAACTCAATTTAACTTTTTAAAATGTTTAAATTAACCCTTTTTATTTTTTTCAGTTTTTTAATTTTTTGTTTTTTTTGGCTAAATTTTGTTAATTATTAGCACCCTGCTTTGCTCAAATATGACTATTTACTGTTGTCCGTTCACCCTTTACCGTAGTATTTTGTTTTTAATAATCCCCCTACTTGAAAGAGTAGAGGGGTTTTAGCAATAGTGCACATGTCCTATGTGTGTGTGTGGGTTGTGTGTTCCATTTGGTTAGGAGTCGTGTTCAACAAGTTTAAGTCCGATTTATAACAATCAGACTTGGGTTGAGGTGCAGTGGCCCTATTGGTTCCCTTTATATGCCGATGAGTCAAAGTGTCTTAGACCAAGGTCTACTGGCTAGTGGTGGGTAACATTGGTTCAAACTCACTCACTTATCAAAACATCTCAACGAATCGCCTCTTGATATCCTTCCCTTACACATTTTGGTTTTGGTAAGGTGGAGAAGACAACAGTGGGCCAAGTTGGCACAGACATCTTGACAATGTGATGGCTGGAGGCAATTGAAGCCAACATCTTTGCACATAAAAGACTAACTCTTACCAGAATTAAAAAGAAGAAAGCATCCGAACACTGGAACTTTTTTACATCTGTGCAAGAGACATCAAGACTTTGCAGCTGACGCCTCGGTCAATCTGCTAGAAAATCTGACTAGAAGGACTAATAAAACAAATATGATTTACGCAGAGCTACAGAGCCCCTGTATTAACAATGCATAGAGAAAGGTTGATATTAATATTAGTAGCAGCAGCAGAAGAAGAAGATTTTAAATCGGTTCTGTCCCGTGAACAAGGGTGGCCGGATTCACCTCACACTCGCAGCAACTGCCCAACGCCATCCTTCCATTCACCCGATTCAATGTAAATCTCATCCTCAACCCAACCCTCCTATTCTCCTCCTACTTGCTTCTTCAAGTCTTCTTTGGACGTCCCTTCCTCCGCAAACCCCCACCTCGAACTCAAAGCTCTTCTTAAAACACGCTCGTCATCCCTTCCTCAACACAGCCCTACAAAACGAACAGTATTCGCCTTCGGCCCAACCAGTCCACCACCCAAATCTGCATCAAGTCATCAACATCTGCATTGCATTTTGTTCAGACACCATGTCTCGCCCCATACAGCATCACTGACCGCACACTCTTATAAACCATAAATTCATCTTAAATGATATCTTTTCCCTGTGCAGACAACTACCCATTGTTCACCCACCCAAATCTCACTCTAGCTGTACGTCACAGCCACCTCGCATCCAACCACCCCCATTACACCAGTAACCCTGTCCCCCAGTATGTGAACTCAATTCACCGGATTCCGCCTCAACACACCAAACCTTTCTCCGGTTCACAATCCTCCAGCACCTTCTCGCATCTTCTGACACATTAAAATATCTTCCCAACACACCTTCTCTTCATCTTGTGCATCTCCCGTATTGCAGCCCATTTCCAACAGTCTCACCACGTCACTGAATTGCTTTACCCTCTTCCCAAACACGCAACATGGGTTTACCTTACTTCGCTACACCTCCCTCCCATTCCCACACCAACCATCTTTTGTCAGGTTTACCTCAGACCTTCCTCTCAAAAGCCTTCTTCCATTTCCAACTTCTCCTTCAGTCCCTACATTGTCTCACCCCATTAAAACAAGTCATCGGCATTACAACATCTCACTCATCAACCTTTTTTGCACTCTCCGTGACACATCAATCACAATTGCAAAAACCAAATGGCGAAAGTACAGAACCTTTTTGATGCACACCCACCTCCACCTCAAAACTCTGCAGACAAAAATCAGACCCCACTCTAACTCTTTATTTGCTCTTCATACAAACTCATACTGCTCTAACCATTGCTTCTGTTATCTTCTCTTCCTCATCGCCCACTCCATCACTTCCTCGGTCTCTATCAATGCACTGCCAAGTTACCCAAAAACACATTACACAGTTCTTCCCTTAGCTCGATATTCCTTAACCAAAACATCCTCACACATAACACTGCATCGATCATTCCCATTGTGAACCATAAACCAAATTGATCGCATCCACTTCCACTATCCCCAAATTCTATTCTCTAGAACACTCTCATTGCAAGCTCAACCCTAGATGCACCCACCCAATTATTGCCTCCCTTTCCCTTTAAACATTGGGACGACCACACCTCACTGGCCCCTCCTCCGGCCATCCCTCCTCCACTAAACACTCTCTGACACAACTAATCACACCAATCCCTATCTCCACTCACAATAATCACTCAACACTCCCTTGAGGAGTCAAAATTTGACAATGACATAGACTCAGTGTTGAAAGCAATATGTAGGGGACTAACCAGGATTTGATGACCATCCCATTTAGCCTTCCGGCAAATGTTTATGCTCAAAAATTGTTGATCAGTTTTTCATATTTGTATAAATGAATGATAAAAGAATAATTTTAAAAATGAAATGGTTAAAAATGGGATAACAAAATACGTTTATTATATTTTGAGCAAAAAAGCATGTGATAATATTACAAAAAATTATGAAAATACAAAATTTTGTTATTATATTATTAAAACTCAGTTTGTGTCGGTAGGTGTTGGTTAATACCGTTGTTTAAAAGTTTGATTTGAGTTTCTTGACCCAATACACCTATTATAGACATATTAAAAGTGGTGGGTATTACCCAAAAATGAGGGGTTGATGGTCGGAAAAATATGATCATCTTGGCGGCCACATTTTAGATTTTCGTAAGGTGTAGACGACGTTCAGATGTCATCGTATGTAAAAATAAAGGTCATTTTCATTTTTGGATCTTACAGCCCATTTGGCCATAGAAGAAACCACTAGTTGTAAGTCATTTTTCAGAAAAAAGTCAAGTTTGGCCTCAACCCAATACCAACAATATTTTTGGTTTGTTGTCCCTTATTTACGGATAAACTTGATTGTGCATGGGATCATCGGACTATTGAAAAAAGCCTTGATTCAGTTGAGCAAAGGATTATTTAGAGCGCTTAGCGAAGTTAAGTGTATTATACATATAGACGGCGGGCCATGTCTATCTACGCTGTTTTTTTTTCGTAGTCCTCTCAAGGGGTTGAAGGACAAACCCGGGGAAATTGGTTAGAAAATTATAACACCGCATTAAACCGTCTTGTTCATCTAAAAAAAAGTTGCGATATTTCTTGAAAATAAATAAAATGTCACATCAATTCTTTCCCCAAGATCAGTGACAGTGGATAGGCACAAAAGACTAGCAAACATGGAGTGGAGCTAACGAGATTCAAAACAATGGCCTGGGTATGCGGGTGGAGAAAACACTTCAGATCCTTTCCCATCTGGGAGGCAGGGCCTTATTATATTGTCTCGTAGGTGAAAAAGGACTTAAAGGTGTTTATCAGCTCTCCGATTTAGACCGTTGAGTATTTTTCATGACGTAAGCCACAAAAACCTTATCCTCATTCACAAAATATATAAATCTGAAGCTTCTTTAGTGCGTGCTTAAAATTAACTTTGAAATAAATATATAAAAAAAACTTTGGCTTTGGTTTCTTGAATGCAATTGTTTGCGTGATGACATTGAAAATCACCTTTGTGACGCCTAAATAACATTGCAAGTCATGTTAATAAAAATGTCCTATAGATGAGTTGACGTCAATGTTTACAAAAACAAAGTTAGTTCCTGGTCACTGACATGGTAGACGTGCGAAGACTATGCCAACAGGGTACAGGATTCAATATCCCTTATGACGCCCTGATTGAGCGCGATTTAAAAGCACAAGCCTCTTGCAGGGCTCACGAATACTGCCGGGCATGCTTTGTTCGTTGCCCGGCGTTGACGTCCATGTCACCTCATCTATAGTGGCAAACATCCTGACCAACTTACGCGTTAAAGGTAATCTGACCAACAACCCTAAGATTTTGGTAAATTACGAAAAATACACCTTATCACACCAGTGATGTACAGTGGGTCCCAAAAACGCAAAACACTGTGGCAGGGCCGCCATTAAGTTTTGAACAAAAGCACGTGACTATTATCAGTCTTTGTTGTAAGTTAGGGGTTCGGTTTAGCTAATATCCTTGAAAAAGTTCGATAGAGGTAGAGTCCAAAGTTTTTAAGATATGACCCCATAAATCGAGTATCCGAGAACCCATTTTAAAAAAATGAGGGAGCTGTTAACACAAGACTGCAAGGAAGGGAAAAGAATGGCAATTACAATATTGATTGCAATCAACATTTACTGCCCCACCCAAACCTGGCAGTAAACTTCTACTGGGACAGATGACTGCATTACATAAGTTTAGTTTAACTGATTAATAATGAAACCTAATAAAACATTAATTCGTATTGGTGATTAATAATATGTTTCAAGAGATATAAAACTAAGTCATAGATCAACACTCCACATTACATGAAATGCTAATGCGGTGGGCTGCCTGCAATTGCTTATTATTGAAAAATAATGCTGACATTATCAACTATTGAAAAGTAATAAACGATGCATGTTTCAACACAAAACTCAATAACCATATCAGTATGTATTCATTCTGTCATTAAATTTGGGTTAGATAACAAAATGATGCTGATGATTAGCTCATGATCCAATTGCAGTGTATTTGGACTAATACGAGAGTTTGGTGATCATACCTCCTATTCGGATATTTTAGGGTGTTAAAATGAATGTTATCATCTGTTATTATCAAGGGAAAACAAGTTAATATGTTTGCAGCAAGATTTTTTAAAAAGGGGGAAAATTTGGTGTGGCTAGGAGAGTCACTTGGGGGTCGGGCGCAATAATGTACAACTGCTCGTATTTGTAGTTAATAGCGCCTCAATTTTGTTAAAGGGTCCGGTCAGGTTACTTGACTATCTGGGGTATATCTAAACAATATTGATTCTTTACCTTCATGAACTTTCAGGGATATTAGCTAACAGTCCTATCTGACCTTACAACAAAGAATAATAGGCACGTGATTTTGTTCAAAAACTTTATGGGCCGCCTGCCACCAAAGTGTGCCGGGCAGGGTTTTTTTGGGACACACGGTAGTTCACAGAGATGTGCCAATTTATTTTTTATGGTTCCACCATAATTTCTTGCTGTACAATCAAACTCTACATAGGTGGGATTGGTAGTTATTTTAATTTACAGACCATACGTGTAGTAGGTTGGTTGGTATAAGGTGTATCTATCATAGAGTATTGTATCATTCAATTCAGATACTCGGTCTTACCAACCCTTTTTTTGTAACACGGTTACCCAGGGGTGTACCACCCCCCTCGAGAATTGTGTATTAATAAGCACCCGAGTGCTTAGATTTGGATACCAATTAATAGGCAGGCCATCCTTTCAGTGATACCAATAAGTACCAAATACTAGTATGGCGTCACAATGACGTCATCAAGTCCGCGAGCGGCAAAATTGGCATTTTCGACCGAAAATAGGCGGAAATCCAATTTTGAGCTAAAAATAGCAGGAAGTATCGGATTTTATGCGGTTTTCAGCTCTAAATGATGGCACATTTGCGTGTTAAACATAAAACATAGAGTTTAGAGCCCATTAATGTGCATAATATTTTAAAAAATGCACCATTAAAATATCTTGGGTGGCAACCACACCCACCCCCCCCCCCACAATTCGACTTTGGACGGAATACCCTAACCCCGGTGAAGGGATGCTTTACATTCACATTGTTTTCGTAAAATGACCGGAAAGGATGAAAGAACGAATACCTAGAAGCTTTTTACGAAAGTTTTTAGATTTTAGCGCAACGGGGCGAAGTTCACTAGGGGTGGTGGTAAACACCCCCCGCCCTGCGTAAGACGAGGGTTTTAATGTTCTTATTTCTTCGTATCATAATCTTATTACTAAAAAACAAGAGTTGTTGGTTAGTCTGACCAGCTATGCTTTCGTTGTGCTTTAAAGGGATTTAGCAATGAAGTGAATCCCCAAGTTTACATGTGTTTAATACCAAAATAAAGGAAAAAAGCAGTCCAAGACAAACAAATGGTGGGGTTTCAATGAACAAAGTGAACGGACTGAAGTGATTATAGTTGCAAAAACAAAAGCCACCCAATGGTATGGCCAAAAAACACTTTGAAAAAAAGCAACGATTCCTGACAGCTCGGTCGATGATGTAACAGGGATAAGAGAACTTGTGCTAGCAACCACTGCCAACAGAAGCCCAAGAGGGGTGGGTTTTAAAGCACGGTCATTTAAACAAAAGTGCTCTATTGAAAGTTGGCTATAATCCACGACTCAAACAATACCCCCCGCGTAAAGACTCACGTCCAAGTAGGTGCACACATGTACTCACGCATGTCCCTAAAACAGGCACCGAGATACAAACTCTGTTAAACAGGTGTCACTGGAATGCTTTTGTGTTAGGTATACCCTATACATGAGGTATACCCTTTTCACAGTAGTGTTGTTATCGCCACTCCATTCTATAGGGTCCTTTCACGGAAGACAAGTAGTTATTGACTGGGACTTTGTGCCCTCCCAACATCCACGCCAACACAATGCATGCACTGTCACCTGAAAGTTTTAGCTACGCGGAACTGTATATTCGCTAGCGAAGTGGGGTTACGTGAATCCTGTCGTTACTATGTAAATGTATCACGCTGTGAGTCTGTGTTTGTAACCATCTGCCAATATGCATGAGTTACCATGTTAGGGCAAAATAGGTCATAGGGCACCATAATCCAATTGGTGTTGACCTTCTTGACCCTTATCTCCGTAAGTAAACATTTAACATAATCAAAAAACTCTGACGTTAGGAGTCCTCTCACAGATAGGCCTCATTACTCAGGCAATAATTTGCAAGTATTTAAATATAATCAGGTAAGTTTTAATGTTGACCCCGGTACAAATTTGAGAGGACCTTTTTTACCCATTTTTGTCATTTTTACACTATAACTCAAAAACCAAATAGTCGTAGGTGCGTAAAAATTATGACATCCTTGGATCCTTATGATAGATAGCAATCTGGCATTACATTTCAAAAAAGGGATTGGGGCATTTTAAAAGATTTGAACCCGTGTAAACTTAAATTGGCCACGATTGACAAAGTGATACCACAATTTGAGAGTACTACCTACTAGCATTAAGGTAGAGGGTCCATACTAATCCAATGTGTCAACTTTCTGAGTGGGAGGTAAACGAACCTCCTTAATAAGCCCCTATGACTATTTTCGGCTCTCCTCTAATAGACCATCCTGTGTCACTTCTTTTCGCTTGTTGCCTGCGAATCCAGTCATGCGAATCGTGATGGGCGAGCCATGTATTAAAACTCTAACATATACAATTCCCCAGTGTGTAACAATCATGCCGACCTATTTATTAAGACCAGGGCCCCTAAAATGGTTTTACAAGCATGCTTTAATGGGATATACTGGGAAGCGCAGGGGAGTTGACGTTAGTACTGTTTATACGTCACCAAAAACCCCACGGGCTGATCTCTTATCGCCCGGGTTTTCCAGCATTTGTGTCAAAAGTTGATATATAAAAAGTTTAAAAAAAAAAAATTTCCGGGTTTTTTTTACCTTTTTGGTAAATTTACTAGATAAAATACATAATAACTAAACTGGAGCAATTAAGAGGATATTGTCATTCCATTCTAAAACTTGAAGTATGTAGCTGATATTGACACGTTGGATGGGGAACGACAGTCTGAGAGTTGTTATCAGGCAAGGACCCCCACAGGCCAAAGGTAAATTCGATTTCAAATGTAAATGTTGCCAAAAGACCCCCCTAGTGTTGACTTGAGCACAAACAAAATGTGAGTCAAAATGTCACACACAGGTTAACTACATAGTGTTAAACATTTCAACGACATAAGAGGGTCGTCGAGTGCCAAAAATACGGAATAAATCGCACTCTCATCATTAGTGATGCAGTTCACATCTCCATAGAAAAACGTATTACACAATGGCACCTCGCCAGTGGTGGAGAAAGTACAAACAGATAACGGAGGAAATGGGGGATCATCATGCCTGCAACCACGACCAATCTTTGATACGTGTCCATGTACATTACATTATTTTACAAATACTCTTTTGGAAGCACACTAGTATATCGCTTCAAAATTCCAAAAAGCCATTTTAAAAAATCTATCAAAACATCATTCAGCCAATATTGTTTGCATTGGTACAGCCTGTCTCAAAAAAAATGGTAACAATCAGAAAAAAAAATTGGTTAATATGAAATTTCAAAATAAGCATTCTTACTTGGCATAATATTAAAGAACAAAGACCAGGGGCCGTATTCACAAAACACAAGTTAAGGCAACTTGGGCTAAGAGCCGTTTCCCTTAGTTGAGTAACTTTTAAGAGTTACACTTAGTGCAGTTCACAAAACATTAAGGGAAGTGTTACACTTAACTTCCCCAATTAAGGGCAACTTTTAAGGGACCTCTAGCTCCCTTAAAAGTTGCCTTCTTAAGTATTAATTCACCCCCCGCATGTGCGCATCACACCAAATGGACTGCACACTTGTTTTTGCTCGATAGAGGTCCTCATAGGGAGAGGGTTTTCAAAGATCGATCAAATCCACTTGAAAAATTTGATGATGGCATGTGATAACAAATGTCGACTAAGTCGCTACGCAATAATGGGGAACTACTGATGCTACTAAAATGATGATTTGGAGGCACCAACTCTAGGAATCGCCCATTCCTCCCGTGTTGCAAGTCGGTACAAGCGTTGCGCTTCTATGCGGAACAGGAACTTTTGCAGGTGTCTGCGCAGAGTTGAGCGATGTATCGCAACCAAGTGTAAGTAGGATTCCATCGAGTATCTGAGGCAGTGGGGAGGATATTGCTTCCGCCCGTTGCGAATTTCCAACCCAACAGGATACCCCAAGAGTACAACATGACTTTTGTAACATTGCAGGGTTTCCAGGTGTAGTGGGGATTGTTGACGGAACCCACGTTCAAGATTCAAGCACCAACTGAACATGAAGAAGCATATGTATGCAGGAAAAGATGACCACTCCATCATGTTCAGGTGTATTGATGCCAAAATGTTCATAACTAACATCGTCGTGAGGATCGGCAGCACCATGACGCTCGCATCTGGCGGGAAAGTGCCTTGGGGGAGGAATTTGCGAGACGAGACAGAAGAGGGATCATTTAGAGACAGTGGATACCCTTGTCATCCATGGTTGATGACTCCTCTAAGCAATCCTACCAACCACGCTGAAGAGAGGTACAAATCCGCTTTGACATATATCGGAGATTGGTGGAGAACGTCCTTGGGTGTGGAAGAGACGTTTCCCACTGTTTCATGATGAACTGGCGGTCTCCCCCCCCCCCAACCCAGAGAGGTTGCAAAGTGATTGCGCCACAGCAGCCCTCATACTTTGCCAAAGCGCGACATATGCCAGGACTTTCCTGAACATCCGCCAGCTAGCTTACGTGCAGCCACCATGCATTGCGCAGCTGAAGGGAATAGGATGGGAGAATAGCAGACAGAGGCTAATTGAGTACTTCAGATAAAAGGTATTTATATTTCTTTATTTCTCATCATTTATCTGCTTTATATATCATACATGTTGCTAGACGATTACAGGAGTACTGAACACTGAGTACTGTTACAAAGGGCCTCGACAATTAAGGTTTGCAGTTTGACCAAAGTTCATGGCCAAAAGTGTGAGAAAATAAAGTCAGACAAATATAGAAATTTTCCCAGACTCAATTAATTTAATGTATATTTCCAATTCCAACTTGAAGTTCCAGAAATGCAACATTTTGAACTTTGAAAATGTTCCCCATGGACTATAATGAACATGGATATGTGATAGTAATGTAGTATGGGCCCAAGTATTAATACATCTATGAATATTATTAAGCAACAGAGCAGGTAGCAAACCTTAGAGAGACACACTTGTTTTTTTACCCAATGGCCAATTTTGGCCAAAATGACCGAAATCTCATTATTGCTTTTAAACAATACAAATATTAGCGCTTTCTAAGGGGCACACAACCAGTATTGGTCGAACAGTGATGAAAACTGAATTTCATCGGCATACTTCATGAATTAAATGGAAAGAGTTGAATCAATTTCGCTGTGAATTATAATCATTCTGACTTAAATTGTGATGTAGTAGTAAATCATTTATATAATGGACTTTCCTTAAAAGTCTAAGTAATTTCAAAAAAAGTTTCGTTTCATACGTTTCTTTAATACTTTAAGCACAATTTAACTAATAATATGATGAACAACTGGCGTCTCCATGAATGTATTTGACTTACTGCTCTTATGCCTCTGTTTCAATTGTGAAAGTCGGGTAAATGCGGTCGTGACCACTATATTATGTGCCCCTTAAATGTGAAAGTAAAAAAATACAGACAATTTCACATTAGAAGTCTCAAGATTCAGAAAGGTAATTTTAACCCCAATATTTTTTACACACTTTTGCCAGCCAAAACTTGAACCTGTTATACAATATACAAAGATGAACCAAGAAGTTTTGTTGTCCACTAAATAAACAGGATAACAGTATCTAAGAATGATCATTAATGAATAATTCGATTACTGTAATACGGTTGAGGTGAAGGTCCCAGGTTCAAAAACATGGCTGTTGTAAGAAAATAAAAAAAGGGACATATAAAAAAACGTGTTGCACATTGATCCTATTGTTTATTCAGCGACCTGTCCCCAAGTCCAAGATGTTGATTAAGCATGAAATGGTGATTTTGGGGGTTGTAACAAATGTACAAATCTGATTTCAAATTTAACAAGGCGAATTCGGATTTACGCGGGGTGATGCGTAACATATGTCCCCGCCGAATGTTGCGAATACTAACATGAAATAAATGAAACTTCAACACCCCACCCCCCCATACCCCGCAACACTTCACCCCCTCCCCAACACCCCGCAAAACCCTCACCCCCCTCCCCAACAACCCGATGATAAAACTATGCATAAATCATAATATGAAAGAAAGTGTAAAAATTACTTTGGGAAAAAATAGTAAAAATTACAAGAGTAAATTTTAATTCTAATGTTCTCTGAAATAGGTAGATTCTTAACTAATTCAAAAAAATAAATGCGGTGAATGGAATCAAAAATAATAGCCCTTAAATAAGTAAAGAATAAGACTGGACCAAATCATTATCAATTAAATACATAAAATACGGCAGTAAATAAATACGTATGTCAATAAATAAAATGAAAAAAGTCTGACAAAATTTACCACAAAACAGATACGATAAATGAAATAATAATCAACAGTTATAAAAAAAAATAGATAAAACAAGTAAAATAAATACAATAAGTAAAAAAATATTTAAAAAAAAATGTCTCCATTTTGAAGGCAAAAGGCGTAAAAAGGGTGTCTTATTAAGAAAATGACTTATTAAAAAATTTTTAATAGTTTATTTTTTTTAGTCACTTTCAATACGATTTCTTTTTTGATTTCAATTCTTAATATTTTAAATAATACTGTCACACAGACCCACAACAAACCAACATTTAAAGCTAAATAATACTATAAAAAAAACCTTAAAAAACAATATTTATGATTTCAGAGTGACTATGTCATGTATTTTTGTCACTGTGACTGGCACACTCGACATGGTGATAAAGTGACCTTTCACTCTTGAACTTGTTGCATGCACACAAATCCATGGATACGGTACTTGCTTGTGCATAAATGTACACACTGCCACTGCTTCTGCAGCACTCAACTTAAACACTCAATCTTTTAGCGTAAATCAATATTTTAGGGAGTTGATTGGATTCTTACTTAAGTGATATTTTTACAATCCTAATGTATAATTGTGATCTGTGTTCTTCAACCAATGAGTTAAAATCTTGATTGGAGAGAAAGTGAACACTGGTTACTTTCATTCACGAACAGTGGCAAGGTAAGCTTACCAAATACACTTTCCTGATGTTGTCTTCAATACTACCCCAACTTCCAATGATCACTGCAGCTTTTAGAGTAACTCAAACTGCCTCAAACCAATTTTTGAATATTTCAGATAATTTGATCACAAAAGGAAGTCTCCAAAGAGGATCAAGAATTTGTGAAGGAAATGCGACGGACTAGGGATTTTTTCTAGGGGGCTTAGGCATGATGTAGCCTTAAGCCTAGATCATGTAGACTTGTAGATGTAGGCTAAACCTGCTAAATCATGAGTAGGCCTCGTGTAGCTTTTCTGAAGTGTAGGTTTGGTCTAGAGTTTAAAATATGTTTGAAATTGTATTCTGACCTAGAAAATAGGAACAAATTGCCTTGAATTACCTGTTCTCCCAAGTCTTTTCTGCAGTTGGAGATGAGCTTCATTGCCCAGGATACAAGATTTCCCATTTTTTTTCACTGTTGCATTACTGGATGCCCGATGGATTAATGCTGTTTACTACACATCAGTTATCTCAATCCAGCATTTGTTTTTATCTTTGTACGTCACATTGGCATCAAATGCTTGCCCTTAGAATTCTTCTTTCCCATACTCGTCACAAGAGTTCTTGCTCGTCATGGCTCCATTGGACCCTTTTAGTAGAAATTTTGGGTGTCATGTACTAGCAAATGAGCTTGAATGGAGTACTGTGATTGGAGGAATGTTTGAAATATGAATTTCACTGTATAAATTCCCTTAAGTGTATTTCCCTTATCTGAAACTCACGTTTAATGTTACACTTAGGTAAGTGCAACACTTAAATCCTTTGTGAAGAGCACTTAAGTGTTTTCCTTAGTTAAGGGAATCCCTTTAAATTTAAGGAAGTGTTGCACTAAGTTAAGGGAGTTTTATGAATACGGCCCCAGGTTTCTAATGGTGTTTGTTTCATCTTATTTGCTTTTGTCAATACGAGCGATAAATCAATTTAGTGCGCGATACCAAAATCCGATTTTCACAAGTTTCACAAATTATTGCCCACGTCAAGATAAATGGAAACTTTGAAGTTATTACACAATTGGTATCGTTAAATAATGCCTGAAGGAATGTAATGGCAACCAAAATAAACACTCCAAATCCAAGAAAATGGTTTAAAATATTGCACTATCTTTGGCATTTACTAAGTGTTGAAGTATAAAGTATAAAGTATACAGTAGCAAAGTTTCAAAGTGTTGGTAGGAATTTGCATTTCATGATAGCTTCCAAGGACCATAAAAACTCTCCTCCAGGATGCTGATACGGGCGGCTGTACGATCAGGGTCATTCTAAAAAACAACAGTATGTCGATGTATTCACTTTATCTTAAAGCCAGGAAACGTACTGATCATAACTTCCACCTTTACGTAACTGTTTTCGGATCTTTTAGAGTTTCTTTACGAAGTTTAATCCCATTTTAAAGAATTTCATATCTGTTCAAGTGTAGAATAAACTTATTTTAAACAAATTCGTTCACCGTTTTCACTCAACCAGAAGTGGCACAACTCCGATAGTTGTGTTACGCAGTAAACTGAAGTTATCTCGCGCTTGAAACAAGCAAATGAGATGAAACAAACATCCTGGAAAGCCTGGTTTTTCTCTTTAATGTGATGTGCAAACAAACACTTATTATGTTGAGAATAATATTGAAAAAAAAATCGGTTTTTGATTGTACCAGTTTTGTAGACAGGTGTATTTGATTGAATCATAATCGGTCGTAATTCAACTATCATCTGCCAGGACAAATCAGTCTGATCTTCGTAATAATGGCCATCGGTTTGCAATTGTTACTTATGCCACTTTCCAAGAAAACATTCCTAATGATGTATTGATTTATTGCCTTTTGGAAGTACATATAGTATTGACAATGAGCAATGGTTGAAAAGCTGCATTTATAGACCGTCGAAAAAATGGCAGATATTGGTTTCGTGGCTTGCCATTTTTTCCTGTTTTTAAGATGTTGCACCACAACAAGTAATGTATTCCATTGATTTTCGATGTGTAAATTATTGCTTATCGATTGCTTAAAGCACTATCAGTGATTTGCTAAATCAGAAACTCGAAAAATTCATCAAAACACAAGACGAGCATCCTAACAAAATGATAAGGACCAGAAGCAACCTAATATGGACAAAATCTGAACTTTTAGTAATGGACTGTCCGTAAGGACACTTACTACAACACGTGATTGTATGGAGAAATTGTATCTTGGAATATCAGCCGGTTGTTTTCCTTTCGGTCAATTTCCTACAGAACCTTAACTTTAAGCTATGTACAAAATTTCAACTATTCGACCAGTTCGGGATAAATTTCAACTGATAGTGTCTTTAAGGTAAATATGGCTTCATATTCTCTGTTTTTAGGGTTTTAGATAAACCAAACACGTCTGTCATTTCATACTGGTTACTCTTTTCTCAGTTTTTGGTACCATTTGCTTAGTTTTAAATTGCGTTTTTCTCAATTTAATTTTAAAAAGTAAAAACACTTTAAAAAAAGAAAAAACCTAAAAAATTAAATATTTTTGTAATTTCATTATTGTTATTTTTTCAAATCCTTTTCGGTTTTCCTTTCATCTTTTTAACATTTGATGTAAATGACATCGTTTCATTATACGTATTTCTAAAAGTAACATCTCATGGACGATTTCACGTATTTCAAAAATCACGGAGCGGACCTCTGCCTTGTGTTTAGTGGGAAATTGCTCAAAACAAATAACGCTACCTCTCTTTTTTGCGGTGATGGTCAGGTTGGTAGTCATTTTCCTCCTGGGACGTAAGGGATACAAGGAGTTCTTTATCGTCGAAATTGTATTACATTATAGTCTGGTTTTTAATTCCTGTCAAATTGATGTATGTGTTAGAGGTGGCCAGGTGTAATAATAGTGTACCTGGATCATTGTGCTCAGATACTCTTTTTCTCATAATGCAATGCGCGCTTAGGTGAAAAGATGTATTCATTGAGGCGGTTTATTTAAATCAAGACGACTGACGTGTCATTTCATTCGTTGTGTGGCCATGGGTAGGACAAAATTTAAGCACCCAATAGCACCCAACATCCAACAACTGATATTTTGCCGGATTGTTTGTATCGAATTGACATTATGTGTGTATACAAGCACCCAAACTAATAATTATTCCGTGCAATATTCAAAATGTCAGCGCCCAGCACGGACGACTGGTTTTGAATGGGCTTCACCCCCCGGCCCCTTGCTTGTACATCTTTCACCTAAGCGCGCCTAAGCACCTAAGCGACGTGAGTATCTGAGCACAATGATCCAGGTGCACTATTATTACACCTGGCCACCTCTAACACATACATCAATTTGTATCACTACCGATTAGTGTATATGCAAAGCGGCACCCACAGTATGTGGAAGAAGCGGAGGCAGCCATTGCTTTCTATTGTTGGTACTCTATGTTTTCTTTGTGGTCGGCAAAACATGCGAGACGATGAATTTCTAAAGATGACGTAACGTTTTGCCTCTCTATCTATATAGAACCTCTTTGTATACAAGCACCCAAACTAATAATTATTCCGTGCAATATTCAAAATGTCAGCGCCCAGCACGGACGACTGGTTTTGAATGGGCTTCACCCCCTTGCTTTAAACCCATTTTACATGAAGGTTTTTTTTTTTGTATCGAATATGTAAAGGCTTCGTACCAGATTCAATTGAATAGATTGTTGTAGAGTATGAGACACGCTATCGATTCCTTTGTTTGGAGACAATCAAAGAAGGGATAAAGTGTCATGAACATCGCGGCCGGGTGAGCCTCTTAATCGGAAGAGGATTAGGCCACGTAAATATTGTAGTTCGTTATGAGTGACTAAAACTCTTAGCACTTAGATATATGATTGGATAAATACGTCAAACATTATTTCTTGAACAAGAGGAATAAATGTAAACCAGTGTAAACTAGCTTAAACGTATCAGATCTTCTAATAATATTTCCTTAGTGACGAAAAATACTGAAGAACATGCATGCAAGCACACGTCATTGATAGAGAGAGATCATATGCAAAAAACAACATTATGGATATTGAAATCCTCCCATGTGGTTGTAAAAATGGTCGAATGATTCGGATAGTGGAGATTCCTCCTATTCTAGCAATCAACGACTGAAAATCTGATCGGACATCGTCAAATTAGGAATTTTTATGAATTAGGGGTAAAGCATACACCTTTCAGAACAAATGGAATCGTCGACAGGCCCCAAAAACTTCTAATGAACTGTTTAATGAACCGACAGGAATAAAAAATCCTACTAGTTACAGCTGGTTGGTGCACGTATTGTGCGTTTGTTAGGGCCACTTCCCAAAAAAAATTATGGCTCAAGTCAAAGCAATAACAGCACATTTTTTGAAAGAGCCGCCTTCAATTTTCCAAAAAAATTGAGATTTTGTGCAAAATCTCAATTTTGAAAATTGGGGGCGCTATTCAATATATGTGCTGCTTCTTAAGGTCCGTCATACTAGTGCTGAGCATTGCGTTGACTCGTCTGCGGTGTCAGCTGGCAATTAAAATGCAGGGGAACCGGGACGACAACGCCGAGATGGCGAGCACGGGCGACTGCAACGGGAGGAACCCAGAAAGCAAGGGAAAAAGAAGGGAACGTTGAGGACAGGGTTAAAATTTTTTTTTTTTTTTAAATCTTTTTTTTTTTGTTCTGGACTGTATGTTTTGTTGAAATTTAATATTAATTTTGCTTTTTTTATTTTGGTTTTTCTAAATCAAAAGTTGTATGAGGATTCCAAAAATATGAGTGCATTTTTTCAAATGTGGTCTGGTGAATTCTAGGGGGGAAAAGTTTAAAATGGTTTTAACAGGGGGAAAAATATAAAAGGGGCAAAGTGTGTTTTTAAGTATTACCATCATGGTCAGATACCTTGCAGGATTGCAGAAAGGTATAGTTTGCCCTAACTTTAGGGTTATAGTACAAGAGTGACAATTCTTCGGTAAATGGGTTCAAGGACACTGTGAGGGTAAAATTTCAGATTGCATCGGTTTGTTCTAAAAATGGGCCAAATTGTTCGTCTTACGTAGAGAAGCCGAAAAAATCTACAGGTCGCGTTGTCAATGACGGTTTAGGGCAATATGGCCGTGGTCCACCAGGGTCGATGGGAGACCACCAGTCATATCTCTAAAACTCACTTCAAAAGGGAAAACACAGAATATATATACATTTTCTTATTTAGTATGCCCCAATGAACGATAACACCAGTTTCAACAAGATCGGACCATTCTATAAATGATGACCTTGAACTTCTGAGCTATATTGTACTAAAACAATAGGTGGTAAATATGGCAAAGTACTTTTTAGAAACCTTATGGCAGCCGAACAGACTGGTGTAAATTTTAAAACCATACATTTAAACACTTTATTTGTTTACCCCTGTACAAAGTTTGCCCCATTATAAAACAACCAAGAACACATTTTAAAAAATGACACCATGATTTCAGATTCTCCATGAAAATTCTTTATGGAATAACATTGGTGTCAAAATTGTATATGAAACAACTAAACCAAAACATACAAATTTCCCCATAACTTTTGTTGCAGTCTGCATTGCGTTGGGCAGAGGACTGCCTATCTAGGCAATGCAACGCACTGATGGAAGTCTGAACGGACTTAACACCCCTAACGCCCCTCTCATTACAGAACACCACAGCACGAGTGAGAAAAAGGTACAGGATATAGCGATTGCGTCATCAAACGAAGACAAGTATGGGCACAAAATAGCTGGCCCGGCCAGCGACCCGTAGTAGATTGGTATCCCCCAGGCGGTGGCGGCCAGCTTCATCATAGCGCAAAACTGCCGAACGAGTCATGGTACCGGCCTGACAGTGACCGAAAGTTGAAGTCACTGTGCGCGTTTATAAATAGATCAGTGAGTGGTCAGTGGGAATTCCCGTACGGAGACGCGGCCGATCTAAATTGCCTTGCTTTAGTCAGCGGTGTGCATAATTGTGCTGCAAAACTATCATCATTTTTTTTAAAGACCGGACATGAGAGGATTGCTACTGCAAGTCAACGAATCATTCCACGGTGGTGCATAGGCCCGTGCATAGGCTACCTGGTACATGGTCCACAGCCCCGTCCGCAGCTATAAATAGCGATGACCCTGCGATTGAACTGAGGTCAAACGAGCCTCGTTCAAATGGATCCCTTTTTTAACGTTAGATTCATACAAAAAAAAATACTTAACCTCGGAGTTGATTCTCACCTCCCACGGTTTTTTGAGTTGGAAAAATATTGATATTAACATATTTTACGACTTTAGAATATTTTTTCAGTTTCGTTATTCGTTCTAAACCTATGGAACGTGCAAAAAACGAGCTACTCTTGGCCGCCTCCCCCCCCCCGGTATCCCCGGTGATCTATGGCACGCCAGACAAGACAAAACCCCATGCCAGTGTTCAACGCGCGGTGTCCAAAGTTGCCTCGCTATCCTGCGAGTTTACATCACTATGCTGTCGAGGTTTAAATCGCTATACTGCGAGTGTGCATCGCTGCACCCCGAGTTACATGCAGACACCCGTAGAATTTTTACAGCACCCGAGAATTTAAGGGGCTCTTGCGTCAATTTTAGGGTGCTGTTCCCATTTTGGGTGTTGTACGTTCATTAAATTGACGGAGCGGAGAGTACTAAATTTGACATTAAAAATAATACATGATTTATAACATTTTGAATATTTATGTCTAATTTAAAGACCATTTTGGTCAGTTTGTGAAATATGTTGGTATAACTTTCGGGTGCTCATATTCGAATGAATAAAATGTGAAGTTAGTAATTCAATGAAACGTACTCACGTTTACATTTAAAGGTGCACTGCAGATTTATAACATTTTTAAGTTTTTTAAATATTTATGGCGATATGCAAACGTGATCAGTTTGAAAGGGAAGTATGTTAATTAAGAGCTGATTGATCATAATCGTTATGACTCTGTATCATTCATTTATTATTCCTATGGCGAAAATTCTCAAATTTGGAATTTAAAGGTGCACTACACTATTCATATAAACCACTGCTATTTAACATGTATAGGTAATTTGCTTAAATCAGGTCAGAGATTGGAATGGTTTCAGGACAATGGGGAGGGAATGCTAATTTTAAATGTGTATTATAAATTTATTGCGAAAGTGTTTGAATTAGCATTTAAAGGTGAATATATGATTCATGTAGATGCATCAAGTGGCAGTGTGGCCAGTGGCAGATGTTACACGAGTAATAATTACTATTATTGAAAAAAAACATTTAGTCCAAAGAAGCTTCGACTCCATATATTCCGGTTAGCGCACTTCTCAGGGAGTGTAATTAACCGCGAGGAATGTGTATAATCGTAGCACACCTTTATATGGACAATTGAGTACGTTTCAGGGAAATAATAATTATAATGTGAACATAATAAAATCGAAATGAGCACCCCAAAATTTAAAAGATGCCCGCAAACTAACAAATGTTTGTAACTTAGACATAAATATTAATGTATATCATGAAGTGCACCTTTTAACCTGTCAATTTTGCATACTTTCCACTAAATTTATGAACGTACAATAGAAAAATCGTAATCAGCACCCCAAAGATTGCCAAAAAACACCTCTAAAATTTAGGAGTGCTGAACATTCGGGATGCAGTAAAATTCTCGGGGTGCGGTAACTCGGGGTGTATAGCTAAATCGAGGTGTTAGCGATGCACACTCGCCAGTCACGAGTGATGTAAACTCGCAGTATTTGGATTTAAAACTCTAATATATTGATGCAAACCTCGGCAGGATAGAGAGGCCCCAAACGAACAGATGCGCGGTAACTCGGAACGGCGCTATGAAACTGGTAATGGTTTGGTCGTGTCTGGAGTTGCTATAGTATGTGATTGTGCTGGGGAACCGAAGTGCCCCTGGTTCGAGAACGACCCAAAATTACCACTTTTCTCCGTCTCCTCTCCCGATATTCCTTCGCTCTCTCCCGCGTACCGGGACATACTATGCTCCAGCTCGAAGCATGACGTAGGAACAGATCTAGCGAAACCGACATTGAAACTGACTTTCGCACGCGCGTAGGCCAAATCACAAGCGCACTGCAAACTGAAAGGCGGCACCGGGTACACGCGCGCGTCGTCACTCAACTTAAGATGAGACAAAGTATAGGCTAGAAACAGATACAGAGTTAGGGATAATAGAATTCAACCCATCGTGTCACCAGAGGAAAAAATTTGGACAGTGCCGATTAGTTGGGAGAGGGAGGCCAGAATCTGCCTCCTTCACAACAACCAACAGATCTTCCGTTAGCGGGATAGTGATGTGGCCAAATAAATTAAGCTTAGGGTTAGTGGACTCAGTGATGCAGAAGTATACGTACTCTTATTTTATGTCCTTCAACAGATTTAAGATTTTGGTCTATTAACGGTTTTATGATTTTTTTTCAAAAGCGAATGAGATGCTGTGAGGTTTGTATACCAATATGTCGCCGGTTATTTGCTTTATCATCTAATCTTACAGTTTCTGGTTGTGTAGCCACTCCAATTGTATAGAGATCGGTAGTACGATGTCACCAGCCAATATCCCTAGACAACAACTTTGTGCCCATAGCGGATTGAAAATTAGAGAGTTGTTATAAAAAAGGGGGGAAGACAGCAAGGTTGTACTGGGAGCTTATGCAAGTCTAAATACCACGGACTGTACGTACAGCTGATAAATATATGCAGCCATCTGAATTTCAATTACAGCGATGCATCCATCATTAGTAGTGTTTTAATATATATATTTTAGAATAAGGAAATTAGCCACCGACTTTAGGCTCATTAATTCGCTATATATCATATATATGCCATCCTAGTGCTTGAAATATTAAAGTGTTATCGACCATGCGACAAGCATGTCTTATCCTTATCGTTTGTTTCCAGATGTGATAATAATAATATAGTAATAGTAATAATAATATAAGAAGAAGAATAACATAATAATAACTCTAAAATGATAGTTAGGGGAAGGTTTAAATATTAATTAGGTTATAATGAGCTCTTATAGTTATTTAAATTAATTAATATTCAAATCTTTTGTTATTCTAGTGAATTATCCTTCATTTGCATAAATTAATATTCATATCCTTTGTTATCCAAACGGAATAAACCGAAATCGGAAATACAAAGGGAGGCGTTAGGGGGAAGGTATATCCCCCCTAACGCACATGATAGCAATATAATAATAATCCAAGCAGTGGAATAAGGGGAAATATTAATAATTCATTAGCTTCTAATGAGCTCTTTTGTTATTTAAGTTAATTAATATTCATATCCTTTGTTATTCCACCTCATTTGCATAAATTATTATTCATATCTTTTGACGGAATAAACCGCAAACAAAAGATGCCTTAAGGGGAAACAGAAATTCGCCTAAAGACCAACTTTCGTGAATAACAAAGATAATTTCCCCTTAATCCACTATTAGTCTAATAATGATAATAATAATAATAATGAATACAATATCTTGATCAAAAAAAAAAAAAAAAAAAAATTAAACACCCCCCCCCCCCAGCTTTAGTATTTTTTACACCTTGGAAATGATTCAGGGTATTCTTAGAAAGTGTTTTTTATTACGTCGAAAAGATGGTTAGGGCTGCCTTTCTTCCTGATTTACGTTCCTTAGAGCAAATATAATCAAGGCCATCTTGAAAAACGGGTGTGTACGCAAAATATAAATGCCTTAAATTCTTTTGGTGCTCCCAAACAATATCACCCAAGTTCTATCCAAACAATTTACCAATTCAAATTCGACCTGCCTCCTTGCGGCGGCATCTTGGACACATATTATCAGCCCCTTCGGGAAGTAATCTTGATTTCGTTAGTCGTAATCTGTGCATTGATGTTTTGTGTTTTATTATATTTTGATACAATATTGGACAATCCATTTCCAGGGCATAGGCTGGCAAAATCTTATTGTAAATTAATGTTAATTCCAACAATGACAACACTTGTTGATCCATCTTCCCTGTAATAGAATCACAATGCTCTCTCATTCAAATTAGCACTGGTAACATGCCAAAAGAAATTTGTGGAGTGTGCTTTCAAAATGTGACAAAGATTTTTTTATATTGTCTGTATATTGTGATATTTTAAAGTTAATTTATGCCCCCTAAATCACCCGCAGAATCATAAATAACTCACACTGTAAGACTCAGTCAAATTGAAAAATATTATTCGAACCTTGAAATTAAGGGCGACACATTTATTTTCATGAGAGGCCAATTTTCCCAAAAGAGGCCATTTTTTTAGTTTCTCCACTGATGACATTTATATTTGGAGCTGTTAATTGTTTCAAGTTAAGAATTGGTTAATTAACTGTGTTTAAGCAAAACAGGTTTAGATACGTTTTACATATTTTTAACTAAGCTGTTTTTCCGAGCAATTATATATACCCTTCATTTGTACAGGGAAATAGATTACGGATCAAATTAGTAGAGCAAGATAGCACATGACCCAAAACATTGCAACAGAATGCTTTTGCCATTTTCTGGTAGGTTAAGATCAGCTTAAAGTTATCAAAATTTGCACAAATCGAAGTCCGCCGCAAGTGTTCAAACTATGACATAAACAAAATGGCCGCCATCCCTCCCCTCCCTTTTTGAAAACATAAACCTCATTATCTCTTGCAATGAATGATCTAAAATGACAAACAGATGTCCTTTCTATACGTGCATAACAAATCCATAAAAGTTTTAATGAAGTGAGATATCATCTTCACCTGTAAATCCAATATGGCCCGCCTCGCCATTTGGAAAGTACAAATTCTTGTATATCTGGTACCGGATGGCCAAAAGGACCAACAAGATGTCATTTCCTATCTACTAATGTTCTATGCATAAACCACTCCATTTGAATGGGTTTTATGAAGTTTAGATATCATTTGACCTCTACATCTCAATATGGCTGCCAGCCACCATGTGTTAAATTACAAATCCTTTTATTTCTGGTACTCCACATGGCCAAAATGTCCACATATGGTGTTATTTTTTATTAATTGTAGCATAAAATACTTTACTTGGTCTGTAAAGATTTGGAGCCCTTGATGTCTTAAAGGGCCCCACTGTCTGCATGAATCTCTACAGCATCTGACAGAAATACAATGACAAACGAGGTGTCATTTTCAATTTAATTCCGGCATATAGAAATCTATTCGAATTTAAAATGATTTTTAGTGGGCTATTTGTCGAAAATTAGTAGCCATATTGGTTTTTATCACTATATATCTTACACCAGTGTAAGTTCATTATTGTAATGCGAAATTCTATAAACAGAAATTACGTAACAATTTCACATTATTCACCTCATCACCAAAATGTGGCCAAAACATTTGTATGCAGAGATAGATCGCTTTCACTTAACTTTTCTATTTAGTTCTTCAAGTTCAGCATCCTCTGAGATTGAGAGTGGGATAACTCCATGTTTTGTCGCAGAATGTCCACAAGCTGTTTTGAAACTTTTTTTTAGAAAGCCCTGTAGCATAATGATTTCAAGGCCCGAGCGTTGATATTGAACAGGGACACCATGGGTTTTGGCAGCCAAGGGCGTAACCAGACCTGAGCCTCGGGGGGGGGGGGGTGGAGGGGCAAGACTAAGAAGTTTCCCGATTTTTCGTTCGCCAATTTTTTGCCGGCCAGCTGGGCCAACCTTCTCCCTTCACTTTCTCTCTTCTTCCCCCTTTCTTTACCTCTTCTTTCCTCTTTCTCTTCTTTTTACCCTTTCTTCTTCTCCTTCCTTCTTTTACTTTCTCTTTTTCCACTTCTCCCTTTTCCTTCCCATTTTTTGGCTCCCTTCCCTATTTTTTGTGTCCGGGGGGGCCGATCCCCCCACTTGTTAGCCACCTGGTTGCCAGCCCTTTTCTTTCTTTCGACTCAGGTTCGATATTGGTAAAACACAATTCTCTTGGAAGAGCTCGTAACACAGGGTTATCATGGGTGACTTTGAGGAAAACAAATTTTTGGCCACCCCCAATTTCTTGAAGTAGTATCGGCAACTTGAAAATGCATTGGCAAAGAACGATAGAGCAAATATCATCACCTGAATAGCGCTTCAGGAATTGCTACACATGTTTTCTCTTTGTGTCTGTCAGACCAAAGTAAAGGTCATTGCACGCGCAGCGCTCTTCTGCAATATTGGAGAAGTTACTATTAAACAGATTTATGTCTTTTCCCGGTTGGGTTTTTGAATTATGCCATGCAACTGCTGCTTTTTTGCTATACTCAACATCTGCATTTTCTTTTTCCACACAATTTGTCGCATTTGATATGTTCTACCTTAATTACGATCCTAGTTTTGGTGACATTCATGTGTGGCTGTCTTTTGTATTTGGTTCACCGGTGTAACCTGGAAGTCAACGTTGATTTCCATAATGGATCACGGTGAAAGATGCATAATTACAGCATTTCAACTAGACATGGTTCCCTCTGTTCATTCAAGCGATGTAAAAGAGAGCCTCCATCAACAACATAGTAGCTCATCTTGACTGTCGCATAGACCGTGGGCAGCTCTTACGAGGACACATGTTCGTAAAACCATCAGAAATGGGCTTATCTGGCTTGATACATAAACAGCTTGGCCTAAACAGATGGCGATGTGGTGACAGTTCATAGGCAAGCACCTTATCTAAAGACAGTTTTCCAGATTGTGACACTAAATAGGAATATTTGAAATATAAAAGCTTGGTCATCGTTACCTTGACAGCCCGAGGAGAGATGCAAGTGTCTTGACTTTAGCTTTCCATTTGTAGCTATATCAGAAAAGTGAGCCTGTTTTCCATTTGTTTGACGTATCTTTGCCTACTTGGAACAGATCTGTCCATTGACTCCCTCACCAGCATTTCCCCGTCAAATTGTTCTCAACGCCCTTTTTCTCCTGTGAAGCGAGAGCTGTTGCAAACTTGCTCAAGCTTTGGCAAGTCATTCTGGTCTCTTTCCCATGTGTGAAGGTCATTGATGATTATGTATCTTTCACAATTTACCTATCAAATAGCCGTTGCCTTCAATGGATACACTGGTGAACAAACACAAAGACACACACATACATAGCAATACTAGGATCACAAAACTTGGTAGACAGCAAATGCAACAAAATGGCTGGGGAAATAAGATGTTCTCTAAAATGATCTAGTATCATTCTCTCATAAATGGTGAACCGAATGCAACAGAGGACTGCCACGTTTCTATGGCAGAGGAGATGCAGATGTTGATATCTCATCAAGGCAGCCCATGGATAATTTAAGTCAAAAATCCATATTAGCAAAGACACATATCTATTGATACTTCTTCGCCATTATGCAGAAGAGGGCTGTAATGACCTATACTTTCGGTCTGGCAGAGACAAAAAAACATAGTGTAATGAATTTAAACTTCTGAAGTGCTTATTCAGTGATAACCATTTACTCTACTCTACTGTTGCCCAAGCTTTTTTCAGGTTGCGTATATACTTCATTAATATTTGTGGTTGGCAAGATGTCTATTGTTCTTCAAAGTAATTCATTGTGACCCGAGCTTGTTCCAGAGTACTTTGTACTGCCCAATATGGATCCTGAATCGAAATAAAAACAGAAAGTGACGGTTGCAATGCAACGGTGTCCCCTGTTCAATGGTCGGCAATCGGAGTCTTTTTTTAATGTTACAGGGAACCAGGCATTAACAGTAGAACACTAACACCTGAAAGAAACCACTGATGGGTTGGCGCCAAGATAGCTATTAACCTCCTTTTTTAAGCTGGCCCGATGATTAGCAGCTAAGCAGGATTGGAATGTACTCAGGAAGGGCATACCAGATGTGGGCATTTGAAGGAATAAATGATCTCTGGCTGGCTGACCATTTAGATAGTGGGGGTACTCAACTGCGATTCACGAGAATCGAACTGACCGCCGGAGACGATGGGCTCAACTCTTGATTTTTAGACATCAGTTTGCAAAGTAGGTCGGAGCCTCCTCATAGAACAATGCAGTGGAAAAGTGTAGATTGCTCTAACTGCTCTTCGCCTGAAAGATATGTCTACCAAAAACCCTCCTCTGCAAACTCCTCTCTAAGATAACTTATTTACAGCTCCTAGCAGTTGATGGTGCAAGACGGGTGGTCAAAATTCAACTGAATGGGCTGGTGTAATTCCTGCACCAAGTTCCACGTTGGAAATGATCTCATGCAATTGTTCTTCAAGATGCACCACAATGAAATGTATATGCAGAAGAATGGAATGCACCACAGCTTGGTGGACATCATGTGACAACATGGATCAAGAACCAGTCTCAAATGATGAACTTGAAGACTAAATAGTTATAGTGTGGTCGTCGTCTGTTGCAAACAAGTTTCTCTGCCACATTTTGGTGAGATGTGAATAATGTTGAAACTGTAACTTTCTGTTACTTGAACTGGAAGAATTACACAATTATACTGTAAACACCATATTTTGAAATGGGGATAAATTGAATTAGGCCTATAAAAATCAACATGGCTTGACTTTTGGACGAACATAAGCCCACTAAAAATAACTTTAAAACAATTATCTTAACGTATTTCTTACTCTCATGAAATTACGAGTGAAACAATCACTCTGAATTCGAGTTTATTTTAAATTAACTCTAATCCGAGTGGCTTTTAGCTCTTAAAGAGCGAGAAAATGCACCTGACACCTTCACTCGCGGTTAACAGAGCTCTCTCTCTTACCGAGTGGCTCCAAAAATGCCACTCTTCTTCGAGTGAAACGCCCACTCTGAACTCTTATCGACCGGGTTTTAGCTCTAAAGAGTGAGAAAATGCTCACTCTTTTTTCGGAGTGAACTAACAGCCAATCAGAAACGCCGCAAATCGCGTGATTATTTCGAACACATGGAGGACGAGTTAAGTGAGACTCTCAGCAAAACGGTTGAACGAGTTGAACATTAGTGAATAAGCTCATAGATATCTTCACGGATGGTATCTGTATGTGTCGGTCACAGTTCATATGCAATTTACAGACAAAGTGTGGATAAGCATTAAATGTTATTTACTGATTATCACTCGTACATACGGAGTCTGCGCCATGCTTCCCGCCAGTCTAGGGCTTACACATGTACGAAACGCACAATCATGCATGTCCCACGGGCATGCAACCGTTATCATACACGTCATGCATGCCACAATCATGCATGTCTCAACTGAACTCATGCAATTATGCCCACAATATTCATTTATGTCACGAATGCTATGAATTCTTACTTACACATACAATTAACTCACCAAACAAACAAATTCCTAAAGAATCACAACTCAATAAGAGTGACTAGTTTTCCTCTAAAATGATTTTATCAGTTTCACTCTTTCCTTAGAGTTCTTTTGTTCACGCTTTATTTTGAGTGCTCTCACTCTAAAAAATGCGTCACTCAGCTGGATCTTTTTGGAGTGAGATTTCACTTTTAGAGTGGTTTTTCACTCTTTCGTTGTAAGAGAGTACTGATACCTCAATTGATAAAAATACCACCTTATTTTCCTTTTTTGCCCAATAATATAAGAATTCATACTTTCAACCTGGCAGATTGCAGCCTATTTGGATTTAGAGGCCGAAGATATATCTCAACTTAATAAAACCCATTTTAATGGATTTGTTACGCTAAATTAGTAGGAATGATATCTTGTTTTGTCTTTGGCCCATCCAGCACCAAGATCAAGATTTTACTTTTCAACATGGCGGGTTGGCGGCCATATTGGCTTTGAGGTTAAAGTGATATCTCAACTTCAATAAAAGCCATTATTGGATTTTTCATGCTGATTAGTTTGGGAATGACTTCTGTTTGTCCTTTAGCTCATTCATTGCCAGAGATTGGAGGATTTATGTTTCCTGCCATTTTGTTTAGTCATAGTTTTGAACACTTTCTGGGACTTTCTGATTTTTGTGCAACTTTTGATATATTATTGAACTGACGCTTATACTACCATAAAAATGCAAAGAAACCTTTTGCAATTTTTTTTGGGTTTACGTGGTACATGTCCTATCTTGACCTACTCAATTACCTCAATACTTGTAATGCTTAATGAAACATTAATGAAATTTAATTAGTATTTGTTTGTGGATCATAGCATAAGTCCACATACATGGTAAGCCACCAAGGTCAAGGTCCATGATTTTTGTCATGGATATGCCCGTTGGTGACGCGATTTTCTCGTTTGATTTAGATGTTATGAGCGAAAATGTTTCCAATTTTGGTCCCCCAATATTTTACACAGTTCGAATATGAGGCAAAATCACATTTCTTAGCTCTCACGTCAAAACGGATTGAAATATCGGCACGAAACTTTGCAGTCAAGGTTTTATGGTCAAGATTATTCAATCACGACGAAAGCTTTACTTACATAATTAAATCGCGTCATTTCCCCTTTAAATAAAGATAACCATTCAAAATCAGGAGTTTCTGTCGATGCACCTTTAATGACTTTAGTGAAAGGATAGTTATTAACCACTCAACACTTAATATCAAAAACACAATCTCTTGGTCTAATTATTACTAAAATGAGGAATCGCGCTAATTTAAAGAGCCATTTTGGCGTTGTTGTTGTTGTTTATTGTTGTTGTTGTTGTTGTTATATGTGTACAATACACCGAGAAAAAGGTTTACACGGCTTGTAGACATTCACTTGTTTGAAGTGAACTTTACTCCTTTTTGAGTGAATATTTAGTAGAACGAGTGAATTTGTGAAATGTTCACTTAAAAAGGAGTGACGTTCACTTTAAGCGAGTGAATGTCTTCTCTTTAGAGAGTTTAATGGAGGACAACACATTTTAGTGGTCACTTCACTCTTTTTTCACTCATTTTGGAGTGAAAGCTCAGTAATTTCTCTCTTTTTGGAGTGAATTAATCTACACATGCAACTATTTTGAGTGGTTTACACTCTTTTTCGAGTGAATTAAGATTCATCGTTTTTTCACTCTTTTACATTTAGAGAGTATTCGACCTTGTGTTAGACACATGCCCATACATACAATAGTGAGCTTTAAATGCCATACGCGATCTGTGTACTTATACGCAAAATGCGAAATTATTTTATTAATTCGATCCACGAACAAAAAAATTCCACATTCCAATACAATCACAGACATCCCAGTGGCATTTAAATCTGCCTAATTTGTACTCACACATCAACCCCTGTAGAACACGTCAATAATGTACACTTGAACACACAAATTCATCTCTTGTAGATTATTTGCATAGATGCTGTCTTTTTGAATGAATATTTCAACACGCACAAGCATCGATTCGAAAATATCAGAGCTAACTTTGGTATCATATTGACTGTCATGAGGCAAAATATTTCGTATGTCTATTCAGGATAGTAAGATAACAGCAATCAGATAAAAGAACGGTCATTGTACGAAGTTCGAAAACAGCGTAGGGTGTTCTACGAATTAAGATGACAATCTGATACCATGTACGATACCTGAAAGGTGAAGTATTCAAAACTGTCTATCAGCTTCAATTTTACATAACCAGTGAATGACAATATAAATCAGATGGCATTCAATGATGGAATTACAAAGATTATTGCATCGATTGGAAAGTGTAAAACTTTGTCCTAGTCACGTTTCTAAGCACATCACATAAAGTAGCGTGGCAGAAAAGTTTTGAGGGTAGGGGTCACAGTGAAGTTTCACAAGTGGAATTAATGAAATTTACTTAGTTTCAGATAACTATAGACCAATAATTTGCCACAAGTGTCAACAAAATTGGAGCATTCTGGCACAGGATAACCTTAGTTTAACCTGTTTTGGTTTTATAAGCCGTTGTCCACAGTTACGGCAAACTTATCATTATTTTAATGAACATAACCGGACAAGCACGTCGTTGAACAAACAAACGCAATTAAAATACTTTTATTTTTATCCCAGTACAACACCTGCTTTGTTGGAGTATAAATGATCAAGAAAGATCCATATCAAAAACTAATTATAGAAACCATAGAACTAGACGTGCGTTCTTGCGATATGAGAAAGCCTTCGATTCTGTAGAAACAATTGAAATTATTCAAACACTCGACAATCATATTATATACACAGCTTACATTAGAATCATCTAGGAAATCTCCAACGATGCTATAATCTTAAAACTTCATCAAGACAATGAACCCATAACCATTAGAAAAGGAGTTCGACAGGGAGATACCATGTCACATTGGAGTCATGTTTGACAGTGGTATGAGTATGTCCGCCCAAGTGGCTAACATCACCAAAGCTGCAAATTTCCAGTTAATAAAATTGGTCGTGCCCGGAAGATGCTAACTACTGAGTCCACCAAACTTGCCGTTCATACCCTTGTCACCTCAAGACTGGATTATTGCAACAGCTTGCTGATTGGTATTAATGAGGCCCTTCTCAAACGTCTGAATAACATCCAAAGTACAGCTGCTCGCTTAATAACTAGGAAGCGAAAATATGATTCCATCACCAATGATCTCATTGACCTACATTGGCTGCCTGTCAAGCAACGCATTGACTTTAAAATCTTAGTCCTTGTTTATAAGTCGTGTCACCAACAAACTCCGGACTACATTTCTGAAATGCTTCGGATTCAATCAGGTCGCAGATGTCTCCGCTCAACAACCTCATCAACGCCTCTTTTTACTGAACCCAGAACACAGCACATCACTTTTGCAGATAGGTCATTCTCTTGTTATGGACCACGAATCTGGAACAGACTCCCTGAACACATTAGAAGTGCTGGAACTGTTGAGATTTTCAAGAAACTTGTGAAACATCATCTTTTCCAAATTGCATATAAGCAGTGACTTTAGCATTTGTGCATTGTGTGTTTTACTTACATCTGCACTTTTTGCAATCTGCATATTTTCCTGTTGTAACTTTTGCTTTGCTTTTTGTCAAATAGCGCCTTAGTGCAATTTTGTATTGGTTTTTGGCGCTATATAAATGTCAGGTATTATTATTATTATATTATTATTATTATTATTAGATGTTTGTGACAGCCCTGGAAGACGTTTTAATAAAATGAAATGGGAGTATCAATGTAAATGGAAAGAATTGCATAGTAGTTGTATCTGAGATGCTATCATATTTGAACAACGAGAGTAAGAAAGAAGGGCTGGAAATGAGCATGTCCAAAACAAAAAGTCATGTTTAACATATATACAGAAAACAAGGCAGTGAATTTTTGAAGGGAAAACAGTGGAGTAAGTACCGTACATTACTTGGGGATCAGTGTCATGAAATAACAAGGAAATTTCAAGCGGGATAGTCAGCTTCAAATATTTATAAAGTATAAGGTTGTTTTTGGAGATAATACCATGCCAAATGTCTGAAATAGAAGCTCCTAATGATATGGTTGGATATACAGGCAAGGAATGTATGGATATGTTAAGGACGTATTAACAAGAGTCAAAAGAATAAGTGGAGATGGGCTGTACATCTGTATAGCAGCTTGATGGAAAATGGACTTAGCTTACGACAGAATGGCACACCTTATATGGAGCAAGAAAAAGAGGAAGACCTCGAGATACATTGAGAGATGAGTTAGTCAGCTACTTGGGAACAGCTTGACCAAGATTTGTAAAGATACGAAGAACTAACATAAATTGGGAGTCTTTGCCCAGCAGTGGAGGAGGTGGAGGAAGAGGAAGAGGAGAAAGGAGGACGAGGGAGGAGGAGGAATTAGTGGTAGGTAAATATTCAAATACACTAGCCTAAATCTCATTTACGTACTCTCTAAATGTAAAAAGAGTGAAAAAACGAGTGAATCTTAATTCACTCGAAAAAGAGTGTAAACCACTTAAAGAGTGAATATTTAGTAGAGCGAGTAAAATAGTGAAATGTGCACTCAAAAAGGAGTGACGTTCACTTAAATTCACTCTTTAAAGAGTTAAATGGAGGACAACACATTTTAGAGTAGTGTTCACTCTCACTCTTTTTGGAGTGAAAGTGCAGTGATTTCTCTCTTTTTGGAGTGAATTAACCTACACATGCAACTATTTTTGAGTGGTTTACACTCTTTTTCGAGTGAATTAAGATTCACTCGGTTTTTCACTCTTTTTACATTTAGAGAGTAAGTAGCGCTATATTGTTTCAGTGTAGACAAAATATGCAGATTTCAAAGTTGCTCTAACAAGCTACTCAAGGCAATTTAATATTCTCTGCATGACCGGTTATGAAGGACAAAGCACTCCAATAAGAAAAGCAACAATATTAATGGGTTTAAGTGCAATTTTGAAATTTCGCAATTTTTCATAGAAATGGTCGTTATGACAACAACATTGGTTTTATGTTCAAAACAATTGGTATTCTTTTTGCTATTTCTCTTCTTAAAAGGTTCTTCTTAATCTTATCGTATCCAAACACTGGTTCTCAAATATGATCCAGCCAGAGATGGGTGCAACATCTGGCTGCTTCACTGAATTCCGCAAGGTCCTTGTTTGTGCATTGTTGCTCCAGCAGTGGGCAGACCAAGAAATGTTCCATTGTCTGTGGTGCTGTTCCACAACCACAGCTAGTGTCCTGATCTGCTTCCAGGTAGCCCCACTTCTGCAAGGAAACCTTAGATCGGCCTATTCTGGTTATCATCGCCTCAACAGATTTCTTAAAAGGTGATGTACTGGTTTTAACCCACTCCCGTCAACTACCTTTCTTACAGTATCTCTGATTGGCTCATTACATGATATAATGTGATATAACCTCTGAGTAACCAATTAAAATGTACCTTCTATATATCTGCACAAAACTGTTACGCCTTTTCTACCATGTCTCTGATTGGCAAAATACACCATATAACTATATGTATAATCAATAAAACCGGTCGGTGGAACCTTAGTGGTCTTCAAAAAGGTTACTTACTTTTTGTGATGTATTTAAATCACCAAACAAAACATCTGACTGCAAAGCACAGCTGTTTGAAAGTCTCATTTATTATGACAAAACCAGAATAAAACAAAAATATCATCGGCGACACACTTTTGGCAACTAATTTTGATTATTTGTACCACAAACTTCATCCTGTGTATTTTTTTTTTATTATTATTATTCTTTAAAATATAGTTGAACACATCTTTCTATGGAGAATGAGCATATAGAGGACGCTATAACATACAAATCAAGACCTTTGTATGCCTATAATTTTTGCAGAGGCAATAGCTCTTGCATGTCCCTACCTAGTTGTCAAATTGTGTCGCCACTGCTTAAAATTGCTCTAAAAATAAGACACGATTTGTATGGGGTTAAACATCTGTGAAAGACCGGCAAAGTCAAACAAAGAGGATCGATAAATCACCACGCCACCACGATTAACAACGTCAAGATACGTTTGTTATGATCATCGCAACGTAAAGTAATGCAAAATTAGGTTATTTTTTTCTTCTTCTTCTTTTCCATAAGACACACGCTCTAGTGCCCTATGCTTTTCTTTTCTTTTTTTGCACACATACAAAAACGTAAGACAATATACACAAACACAAAAAGTACCAGAAGTCAATAGTACCTGTACCATAAAAGTATTAAAGAATATTAAGCAAATAGTTCAGAAAAAGGAATTCCTTTGAAAAAAACAATGTCAACACGTCCCACCATCCAAACCAGCTTAAAATACATTGGACGTTGCATTTTATTTCATATATTTCAATAAATTGTGGTTTGCTTATTTAAATTAAATTAGGTTCTTTTTGTCTTAACATGATAAAGTAAATCGGTATAAATAAGCTATGTTAGTATCCATGTCACGTCAATCAATTGTATTAACAACCAAATCAATTCACTGATCGTACAACTTTCGCAATCAGCCCTATAAAACTTGTAGTGGAGGGGCCTATGTAAAATTTGGTGAAGTTCATGTTAATTGTTGGCAACCACTATGAACTTATACTACTGGGCCTGACTATTCAGAAAATCGATGTTGCCATTTTTTCTGTTGACCTTTAGTGACCTTGACACAAGGTCAAAGGTCAAAATGGTCATACATCGTCCAAAGTATATCGACCTTGGTATCAAATTGTGGCAAATTTCGCAAGGAATATTGTATATGATATTTATTTTGTTATTTGACCTTTCGTTTTCTTGTAATATGCAAATAACCTAATTAGAGACAATAATATGCATACAATTGCCTTTATGCAGGCCCAGTACTGTCTAAAGCAAGAGTTAGGCCTCAAGTTCTTGCACAATGTAGTCATTTGTAAACACTCTACTCTGCTTAAATGTAGAATGAACCCTACGTACACAATCCCCATTATTTCTTGCTATTAGCCTAATACCCATGGGTAAGTAAAGTAAAGCAAGTTGTTTTGTAAAAATGTGCAAGAGAAAATGATCGTCTATACCAAATCCATGGAACGAATTGTAAAAAAAAAAAAAAAAAAAACTATAACATACAAATCAAGACCTTTGTATGCCTATAATTTTTGCAGAGGCAATAGCTCTTGCATGTCCCTACCTAGTTGTCAAATTGTGTCGCCACTGCTTAAAATTGCTCTAAAAATAAGACACGATTTGTATGGGGTTAAACAGCTGTGAAAGACCGGCAAAGTCAAACAAAGAGGATCGATAAATCACCACGCCACCACGATTAACAACGTCAAGATACATTTGTTATGATCATCGCAACGTAAAGTAATACAAAATTAGGTTATTTTTTTCTTCTTCTTCTTTTCCATAAGACACACGCTCTAGTGCCCTATGCTTTTCTTTTCTTTTTTTGCACACATACAAAAACATAAGACAATATACACAAACACAAAAAGTACCAGCAGTCAATAGTACCTGTACCATAAAAGTATTAAAGAATATTAAGCAAATAGTTCAGAAAAGGAATTCCTTTTAAAAAAAAACAACGTCAACACGTCCCACCATCCAAACCAGCTTAAAATACATTGGACGTTGCATTTTATTTCATATATTTCAATAAATTGGGGTTTGCTTATTTAAATTAAATTAGGTTCTTTTTGTCTTAACATGATAAAGTAAATCGGTATAAATAAGCTATGTTAGTATCCATGTCACGTCAATCAATAACAACCAAATCAATTCACTGATCGTACAACTTTCGCAATCAGCCCTATAAAACTTGTTCAAACACCTCATCAGTTTGACAAACAAATTAAACAATAGTTGTTAGCGAATCATTTATGAGGCTTTATTATGAGCCTATATTGTAATCAATCAGAAATCATGTCATCGGTGATGGTCACGATAAGAGAGTGATCCCTAATTAGTAACGAACTAACGGGAGGCCCATGGGCTCCCTCTAGCTGAGTGAGCAGGAGCGATCATGAAATGGAAGCGATCGCTGAAGCAGAACCGATCATCGAAAAAGTGATACATGGCGACACCACCACAACCACACCAGTGAACAGTGAATTGTGACAACTCCTCAAACTCCCGTATAAATTACCGCCATCCTGAAGTCGCAACATTCTGTATTCTTAATATTTTTGATAACTCATGTTCCCGTAGTTCCCGTCACATCCTGAAGCTCATGTTATAGTTACCATTTTCTAAGTAAGAAAATGTCAATATTTAATCCCGTATAACTTTCCGTATATTTTAAAAAAAAAAAAAAAAAAAACTATGATTAACAAAATACCACCACATCAGATCCTAGTGTTTTTGGCTTAAAAATAAAAAATCATGATTTTTCTTAATTTTTAGCCCCAAAATAGAGTTTTTTGGCAAAAAAACACCCCTGCCACCATTTTTTTTTTTACCACAACCATCATTTTCGTAAATTCTACATTATTATCATTCGAAAAAAAGTGGTTGTATTTTGTTGTACCGAGGGGAGGGGTTCCCGACCAATTTGCAGTCCTGACCGCTCCACTATTAGTAACGAACAAACGGGAGGTCCATGGGCTCCCTCAAGCTGAGTGAGCGGGAGCGATCATGAAATGGAAGCGATCGCTGAAGCAGAACCGACCATCGAAAAAGTGATACATGGCGACACCACCACAACCACACCAGTGAACAGTGAATTGTGACAACTCCTCAAACTCCCGTATAAATTACCGCCATCCTGAAGTTGCAACATTCTGTACTCTTAATATTTTTGATAACTCATGTTCCCGTAGTTCCCGTCACATCCTGAAGCTCATGTTATAGTTACCATTTTCTAAGTAAGAAAATGTCAATATTTAATCCCGTATAACTTTCCGTATATTTTTTTCTTCTCAAAACTACTCCCCAAAGCGAAATGACATGACGTATTATTGACATTTTTAACCGCACATGTAGCTCATGTAGTTCCCATTTTCTAAATAATAAAACGTCAATATTTTATCCCGTATAATTTTCAGTGTTTAACCTTTTTGTCTGAAAAAGTACTCCCCGTGTGCTAACCCGTAGTTCCTATTATATCCATAATCTTTTTTTTTTTAATTTCTCCTCAAACTCCCATATACTTAACTCCCGTCCTCGTCATCCTGCAGTTTATGACACCCCCCCCCCATCAACTCAAGTTCCCGTTCAACTCAAGTTCCCGTAATTTCCGTCATATCCTGTAGCTTATGTAGTTCCCATCTTCTAAATAATAAGTATAAGAATAATTAGTATCTCATCTCGGTGTAGAAGTAATTATAGTCCGCCGTACTCACAGTCCGGCTACAACGGTAAAGAATAGAGCACTCCATTCAGTTGACTCTTCAAGCAACATTAGTTTCACGCTTTATTCCGTTGTCGTCTATGGAGCCCGGACTGTGACTCCCGGCGGACTATAATTACTTTCGCACCGTAACGTTCCGTATATTTAATCTTTCTTTCTCAACACTACTCCCAGTGTTCTAACCCGCATAGTGTCCGTCATACAAAAAAAGCTGGTGGTCTTTTGCTGGGCCTCGCCTTTGGAATAATTTGCCTACCAACATTCGTGGTCTTGATAGTAAAGTATTCTTAAGTCACATCTTTTTCCTAGCTCTTAGTGTTTCTTGCTTTTTTCCTATTCTTTCTGACAGCGCCTTGCCTAGGCCTACTTTGTAAAAGGCGCTCTATAAATTTTATTATTATTATTATTCATACCACAACCAAAGCGAAATAACATGACGTGTTAGTGACCATTTTTTCTCTCCCCGCCCGTTTTGCACTAAGGCGGCTGCTAATTAGTTGCGTACTGCATATAGCGTCTCATGTGTAACGCGCCTGTCGCAACACGTAACTCATACCCGATTGTTAATAACGGTTATAAACAACGGTGTAGTTTTCCTTAGCAACCAAAAAAAAAAAAAAAAAAAAAAACCTGTGCATAACTCAAAACTCCAGAAACTTCCCCTGCAAAAGTAATCTATATCAAACATAATACCCTTGAACATACGCGCCATGGCTACAGAGCTATGCGCTCTGTAGCCATGCGCACCGATACACTCTAATATCAAAACAGCCCTATTATAATTATTATACACCCCAAAACCATTGCACTCCTGGATAGTAAAGTATTCTTAAGTCACATCTTTTTCCTATAGCTCTTAGTGTTTCTTGCTTTTTTCCTATTCTTTCTGACAGCGCCTTGTCTAGGCCTACTTTGTAAAAGGCGCTCTATAAATTTTATTATTATTATTATTATTCATGCCACAACCAAAGCGAAATAACATGACGTGTTAGTGACCATTTTTTCTCTCCCCGCCCGTTTTGCACTAAGGCGGCTGCTAATTAGTTGCGTACTGCATATAGCGTCTCATGCGTAACGCGCCTGTCGCAACACGTAACTCATACCCGATTGTTAATAACGGTTATAAACAACGGTGTAGTTTTCCTTAGCAACCAACCACATTTTCGCTGATTTTTTCAGGAATTTATGTACCGATTTCGTACTCCGAATATAGTTTAAAACACCGGCCTAGTACACCTCAATCCTTCATGTGAATTTGGCGCAATATGGATCGAAACACATACATACATATAAAACATTAGCCAAATTATATGATCATTCAAAGCTATGAATAAGAATATATTATTTCCAATCACAATAATATTTTGTGAAAGTGTTGTGATGATTATAGATTCACCTTCCAATCTGCACAATTTCCTGAAGTTAGTGAGCAGTGTACTTTTGGATCTTTACTGTGCCATAATTCAACTGATTATAAGTAATTGACCAGGTACTAGAATGGCTCAAATTCTCCAAAACATGCCGTTTTGTAATCCATAGGCGTGTGTCATATTTAATATAAAGAAAAAAAATCAGCAAGCCTCGGAAAGGCGTACTACAAAAGATACGAATCTAACCAACAGAAAGCAGATGCCAAAGAGCGAAACATACTGTATCAAAATAATAAGAACAATACACACGCATGCGCTAACGACTGACCAATGGTACATCGAGCTGTCAAAAATATGCATTCGCCAATCTAATGAGTGTGTTTGTTCCACCAACATTGTATTGTTGCAATATTTAAGTTGTCGTTAATTTTTCAAAGGATTGCCATTATAGTTGTCTGTCAAGCGTCACGTGTGTACCTCGTACAAAGGCCAATATAACTGCAGAAAGGCGGACTTCAATTTATTCAAGCACGTTGATGTAAGGCAGACGTACATTAGTATAGAGAAACTCACACGCAATTACGATGGAGCTAGGAAACAGTACATTCATTCTACAAAACCTTAAAGTTACCACACAGTACCATACGAATGCGGAACCAGAAGTCTGGTATATCATCCTTGGGATCCCAACAATATTGTTCGCCTTTTTGGGAAATCTTGGAACCATGATTGCATTCTTCACGGAACCAAGTTTAAACACCAAACCGAGTGACTTGATTATATTCCATCTAGCTTTTGCTGACTTTGGAATGGCAATTTTCACAATTCCAATTTTTCAGGTTATGGTCGGGGTATACGGCAGATGGCCATGGGGAGAAATGCCCTGTCGGGTTCTATTGTCGATAGCTATGGTCCTGATTTTTGCAGGAATTCTGTTTGTAATCCTTATGAGTTGGGATCGCTATCTCATGCTGGCCCTTCAATATTCCGATTACGTTAAAAAGCAAAGTAGCAAACGCGTGAAAACATTGATATTATTGACTTGGTTGTTTGCAACGACACAAGCCATCTACGAAAGCGTAACCTGGGATTATATCATCCAGGCAACACCTGAAATCTACCGGACAAACTTTGATGATGCTTGTGAATGTCCATCGATGAGGTTGCTGTCGGCAACTTTCTTCTGCGCTTTAGTCTTTTCCATTATCCCGATCTTAGCTCTAACCATACTCGGTACATTGATTTTGGTCAATCTGAGAGAACGTCTCAATCACTGGAAGCGTGTTGGGTTTGATGGCAGTGCAACTTCTGGTTCAACCAAGACTACGTCAGTAAGCAGCAAGATTGAGAAGAATACCACAAATACACCAGAAAGTGATAGGAAATTCCAGGGACAAAACTCCAAAGAAATTAATTTATCAGAGCCGCATAGCTCTGACTCTTCAGAAGAAGATACAGCTCCATCAACCAAAACACAAAATCAACGTGTTTCTGGACACGCTAAAGAGGCTAATGCAGGATGCTCATCGTCTTCTAAGTCAATGGACAGAGATCGATGTATCACTGATGAGAAGCAAAATCAAGGTCAATCTTCGTCGTCTTTAGAAGCACGCAAGATGAATACAACAAAGAAAAAGAAAGAAGATCATACCATCCGGAAGCGCTACATAAAGCCCATTTTCACCTATATCGTCCTGGTGTTTTCATTGACAGCTTGCACCCTGCCGATTTCCATTTACATCTTGATTGTGAATATAAAATTCCCTGAGCGTTACGACTATTTTACTTCAGGGTATTTATTTGGTATTTTGTTTTTCAATAGCGCTCTCAACCCTTTTCTATATGCCCTTACCAATTCCAAAATTAGGGCATTTTATATTAAAATGTACAAATCATTTCGCAGACGAATCTATAATGGATAGTTACTGCTTTTTTTCTGTGGGCGGGTTTAGGAAGGGGCATTAGAGGCGGCGAAAAAAATCGAAAATCTTTTGTATATATTTTGGTGGTTTGCAGATGAAACGAGCCTCTAAACAAATTCCCGCCCCATCTCTCTCGGAAATTCTGTATCCCTCATGGTTTCTAACATGGGTATGTATGTGTAATTTTGTGAAAATTTAAAACTCATCTAGAAAAGACGGCATTTATTTCGTTCAATAGATCCGTTATTAAGCGATTAGTAGACATTGTGGACATTTTTCAGGTAAAGGCCACCATGGGGGAAACGGGGCAGAGTATTTAAATTACGACATTGATTTTATGTTGCAAAATCTATGTACAAAGTTTAGATCAATTAGCATTTCGTGCAAGGTAAAAAGGGTTATCCTCTAAAAGTATTGTAGAAACTAATACAAATAACACTGTTACAAGTACAACTGGGATTGATGGAAATTATCATCGAAAAATGGTAGTTAATTTGGGCCCCCACTATATTTTAAAGGGCCGTGGTCCGATCGCTAATAGCCTCGTCCCCGGATTTTACCGGAAGTGGTCAAAATTTTGGTATTTGAAGGAAGCTTCTATTTTTTTCATTTATCCTGTGAAATCTTAAGAATATTTGGTTTTGATGTTATGAGCGAAAATGTGCCCCATTTTGGTCGACCAATATTAATTTTACACAGTACTCTATGGGGATTACAAAATCATGTTTCTAGCTCTCACATAAAAACGGGTTGAAATATCAGCGCGAAACTTTACAGATGGGGTTTGGGGATGAAGGCCATTCCATCAAGATGGAAACTTTAAATACTTAAATCGGGTCATCCCGTTTAAGTGAGGGTAGCCTACTTCATTTTATAGGAATGTTTTCAGGAGTAGTCTTCATGCTCTTTGTATGCTGTATAGAGCGATATTATCTCCAAAAAATAATAGAGTAGCTATTGTATACAATGAATAATTACCTTAGAAAGTTATACAACTCATATGTGACGTCACTTCGGAATTATCCTTTCTGTGGTCATTTACTTTTTCAGTGGCGACGGATGACACACCCCTCCCCGTTAAACGGGTTAAAGAAAAGACATAAGCTGTATAATGTACATAATGTATATAATGTAAAGATGAGTTCAAGTTTCAGTTCAAGAATTTGATGAAAACATGTTTAAAGGTCAACGAGAGGCTTCGCATAACAGGTGCTCCTAAATTCAGATTTTGGCACTGATGTGAAGCTTTCTATCAAATATATCCACATCTGAAAGGATTAAGCTGAGAATTATTTATATGGTACAAAATTATAGGAGCAAATAGAAAATTCAGTCTATGTTGTATATGGAAATATAAGCATATAAAATCACCTTTCGTTCACTTTTAAGACATTGCTGTATCCAAATAAAAGGTAAGACATCTAATTTGTGTAATCTATAAAACCACTACATATGGCAGAAAATAAGGATGCCTCAAAATCTCTCGTTGCACACCTTTAATGCAGGGGGGGTTGCCACAGGTGATATCTTACAAAATTCGTGACAATAACTTGGTTCAGAGCTTATTCAATATTGCTATATATTCACACACTATATTACTCTCCTAATTTAGTTCTGAGTTTAATGATTTTCTGAGCATGATGAATGAATCGCAGCCTGCAGCCATAAGTATGCTATATTCAAGCACTTTTCTCTCCTGTAATTCATCAAAATAAGAACTAACTTAAATTCCTTCAGCATTGCGAAATATTTAAAGGAAGTTGTATTTCCGAAGAAATTTAATATAAAGTCCTGTATTTTTAAATCAAAGGAAAAACATGAAATGGTCCCTGTATGAAATGTCTTTATTTTTTCCATAATATAAGGTTAAAATATATTGGTTAAATTATAAATGTACCATGTCATTGTCTGAATAGCTTGATGCATTATGTATTTGTAATAAAAGTATGTATTTTTATGATAAAAAATCGATTTTCTTACACCGCATTTTCTATTGCTAATGCATTAAAACCGGAAAAACACAGTCAACACGAATAATAAACTATTCTCACTAATCTCCCATCATTGTAACATTTTAAGACAAAAATTACTCCCAAATCGAGTTTCTTTTACTGTAAACATGCTAGTTATAAAGATCTGATTGTAAAACTATTTTTGGGAGATATAAAATACAAAAAAATGTGAAAACACCGCAGATCGTTGCATAAAATAGAAATTGTTTACCGGGAGCGGCAGGCTTAAGGGAAACCCCTTGCAATGTTGTTGGCCACTTGTAGGCCACTATGTGATGAGTTTTGACCAGGGCGTATAAAATCAGGTGTTGTATAAAAGTAAAATTTACTCAATGTTGCAAAAACCTACATTGGAGGAAAATTACGAAACAGTTGGCAAAATTTACGCACATGTAATTGTAAGCAACTGTTGTCAAACCTATACTTTTATAAAACACTTGATTTTGTACATAATAAATTTTAATCAACAAGTCAGCATGTTGATGGAATGTGAAAAATCAGATGGCAACGTTGTGAAATCTTTTGCACATGTTTGTAAATCGCTCAACAGTTGAGTAAAAATTATTGAAATTTTCCTAAAATCATACATTGCCGGCGTTCACCAATGTTGACTGCTGATTTTTTTTTTTACTCAACGCTTTTAGTTTCTTCATTTTGAATAAAAAAATAACCAGCAAACGATTATAGTATTTAGCAACATTTTAGCAACGTTCTAACAGCGTACCGCTTGAATGCGAAGGGCAGTAAAGAAAAGCGTAATTTAAACTTACTGAAACGAACATAATTATACTTCAATTGCTTTTACTTATTTACAAATAATTTGGATGTTTAGAACATAAATATTTCAAATTTTCCTAATAAAAACTGAATTTTATTCTACATGCAGTACAAGTGTTTAGCCAGCTAGCGTATTTGAGCATGCCTATAGAAGACAACAAGAGTTATGCTGCTATCGCTGTATAAAAAGATAATTCTGAAATACGGTATTTCCTTATTACTGTTCAGGTGTATATAATTTCAATTGTGTCGAACGACTAGCATTTAATATAACGTATCAATTACCTAGATAAACGAAACGTACTTTAAACACATTAATGATATAATGAATGTTATCAAATATATCAAATTGTAAGTATATAATGTAATGTTACATCCATTGTAGAATTTTAGAATTGTGTATGCATTAATTGACTTTCCAAGAAAAATTGCACTTATTGCTATTTTTTTAAAGTTCACCTTTTTGCAATTCAGCTATTGCTTTTTTGACTAATGATGTCTTGTACAGTAGGTTTTGAAAAAAATGACATATATTTTTAATTTTATTTTAAAAATATCAAATTTATAAATAGGAATTTCTAGACTTGAGTGTGTATTGATTACTTTCAAGTAAAAAATGCGCGCTAATACTACTTTCTTTAGTGATACCTATCTCTCATTCATCCTTAGTAATTAAAAAAACAGTTGCTTTTTACAAACGAAGTGTTAATTTGTAAAGTTTGAAGAAATAATGTATATAAATTATAATTGTCTTTAAATTGTAATTTTAAAACTTTCAGACACTGGCACATTTTGAAAATTGTTGCAATGTTCTTACATGCGTTAACGCTCACCTGAAATTGCCGAAATGTCGCAACGCGTTGTGACTTTATCACAACGTGTTGCGGCAATACGTTATGACCCTTATGGCTTGTGAACCTTAGCAACGCGTTGTGAAGCTTACAACGCGTTGTGAAGCTCGCAACGCGTTGTGAAGGTTTGCAACGCGTTGCAAAGTATCTAGCAACGCGTTGTGGGTCTATTTTTTTAAATACGTCACAGAAATTCATGATTTTGATTGGCCGACGTCGCAACGCGTTGTCGAAATGTCGCAACGCGTTGCTACTTTCTCGCAACGCGTTGCTACTTTCTCGCAACGCGTTGCAGCAATACGTTATGGCCTTTATGGCTTGCGATACACACATGGATAGCGGGTCTGAGTCGCCAATTGAAACAACAGGAAGTTGCTTCTCGCTTTAGCAATATGGCGGGAAACAATGCATACACCTTGTCAAAGTTAAATGAATTTTGTATAACAATAGAACATCTGTGTGGAATATGTGCACCAGCAGTGTAAGCATTGTTTCCGCCATTTGCTAGGCGATAGCAAACTTCCTGTTGTCTTCACTTGGCGACGACATTCAACTTGCGGGGGCGACCATTCACATGTGAGGGCAGTGGTATGAGTACATAAACGTTTATGTAATTGACGTAAGTTAACATATTGGTTGCGAAAATGACATGGTATTTACAATAAAGACCAACAGGACATGGGAAGTCTTCAGCATCATAACATGTTCCCTGTGTGATATGATACAGCATTTTTGTGTATAAACTGTTTTTTATTCTTTCTTTCTTTCTTTCGTTTTTTCTTTTTCTTTCTCTTCTTCTTAGGTCATAGTGAAACCATTGAGAGGGCAAATTAATGGCAACTTTATGTTTTGTTGAAACGAACCTGTGTCTCTTTAGCTAACTCTGCTATAATTATGAGCAATTATGATCAATAATTAAATGCCAATACACTAGGAGCTAGTAAAATAGACAATTCCCTTGTCACAGTTCAGTAGCTTTCATTCACCAATGCATTTAGAAAATACAACCCTGTTTGAGGGTATGATATATGATACCTTGATCACACAACGTCAAATCATGTCAATGTATGTACAAGTACAACCCACTTTAACTGTGTCCTTGGGGGATGGGGCGTATGAACTCATAGTGATATGTCAATGTGTAAGCAGCATGAATGCACTCAACTATATACCAAACGAACGCGTCCCTGGTCATGTTAAAATGTGAGCACTAGAGCTTACAAATAAATTCTTTGCAAATAGTTGACGTGAGTCACAAATCCGCCCTGTATTTATCCTTATAGTTTATCAACCTATACTCTAATATGCTTCACCAAGTATCAACCTATGACATGTTCCTGTTGAAAAGAATATAATATAGCATTTAAATAGCGCTCTACAAAGAACACAGCGCTTTACAGAAACATATGCAACGTAGAGGCAGCAGCTAATACAACGCGGCCAATTGCAACATTCACACAACGACCGGAACCATTATACATTAAACTAGGACAAGAAGGGGAAGGAAGTCCAGTGTAGAAGTAGGAGGAAAACGGAGTACCCGGAGAAAACCTGCGAGAGCGAGCTTGGACTGGAAACCAATTACACGTAAAGCCTCACGCCCGAGCCGGGGATCGAACCTGGGACCTCAGTGGTGTAAAGCGAGGGAAAAAAAAAAAAAAAAAAAAGCAACGCGTTGTTGAAATGTCGCAACGCGTTGCCGAAATGTCGCAACGCGTTGCCGAAATGTCGCAACGCGTTGTGACTTTCTCACCAAGTTGCGGCAATACGTTATGACCCTTATGGCTTGTGAACCTTAGCAACGCGTTGTGAAGCTTGCAACGCGTTGTGAAGCTCGCAACGCATTGTGAGGGTTTGCAACGCGTTGCAAAGTATCTAGCAACGCGTTGTGGGTCTATTTTTTTAAATACGTCACAGAAATTCATGATTTTGATTGGCCGACGTCGCAACGCGTTGTCGAAATGTCGCAACGCGTTGCTACTTTCTAGCAACGCGTTGCAGCAATACGTTATGGCCTTTATGGCTTGCGATACACACATGGATAGCGGGTCAGAGTCGCCGATTGAAACAACAGGAAGTTGTTTGTGCACCAGCAGGTGTAAGCATTGTTTCCCGCCATATTGCTAAGGCGAAAAGCAACTTCCTGTTGTTTCACTTGGCGACCATTCAACTGTGCAGCGACCATTCAACTGTGAGGTCAGTGGTATGAGTCCATAACGTTTACGTAATAAGTAATGTTAACATATTTGGTGCTAAAAATGACAATGCGTATTTACAATAAAGACCACAGACATGGGAAGTCTTCAGCATCATAACATGTTCACTGTGTGATATGATACAGCATTTTTGTGTATAAACTATTCTTTCTTTCTTTCTTTTTCTTCTTCTTCTTCTTAGGTCATAGTCAACCATTTGAGAGCAAATTAAATGAACTTTATGTTTTGTTGAAACGAACCTGTGTCTCTTTAACTAAACTCTGCTCTAAATTATGAGCAATATGATCAATAATAAAGCATACACTATGAGCTAGTAAAATATCAATTCCCTTGTCACAGTTCAGTAGCTTTCATTCACCAATGCATTTAGAAAATACACCCCTGGTTTTGGGGTATGATATATGATACCTAGATCACACAACGTCAATTCATGTCAATGTATGTACAAGTACAACCCACTGAACTGTGTCCTTGGTGGATGAGCGTATTGTAACTCATAGTGATATGTCAATGTGTAATGCCAGCATGAATGCACTCAACTATATACCAAACGAACGCGTCCCTGGTCATGTTAAAATGTGAGCACTAGAGCTTACAAATAAATCTTTCAAATAGTTGCATTGGTCACAAATCCGCGATGTATTTTATCCTTATAGTTTATCAACATATTCACTAAATCAGGAAGTATCAACCTATGACATGTTCCTGTTGAATAATGTCGTTGACATTCTTGAAACCATCACATCGCAATATTTTGTTAGCATAATGGAATTAGCAATAAAGTCACAGCAAAAATGAGCAACAAATTCGGCGTCATACGCAATGTGCTAATTGACCTTCATTCGTATTTTGATTGACTATAGAAGCTCGAAGGCCTTTCCACTTATAAGTACCCAACTACCGTCATCCAAACAATGCGCGAGCATTATACAAACAACAAACTAAGTAGAATAGAGAAATGGCCCCCTTAATATATCCGCGATTATACACTGATTATACCCATCGGATAAAATTTCACCCGGCTCTTCGTTTATCTACACTGCAAATTCTGTAGAACACATGACGCGTACCGCGTCCGGACGTGTTCTGCATGTGTTCGGCAGGTGTTCGGAGAACAATTCCAGAACACTTGCAGAACGTGTTCAATTGTAACAGATTTTGAACACCTGCAGAACGTGTCGTGTTTCAGATGTGTTCTGTAGATATACAGAACACACACAGAACACCTCAAACATGTTCTGTAGGTGTTCTGCAAAATTTGCAGTGTAGCCACGGTAAAGGTAAGAAAAGTGTATCGTTTTTTAATAAAAGGAATATTTTCTGCGCGCTCAAAGATTTCAGACATTTCAGAAAACCACACTACTAAGTAGAACTCACGAAGTGCGCATGAACAATCTGCAACAACAACAAAAGATCACTCAACTTTGTCATATGTTATATCAGTTCTTGAGCGTCATGTCGGTTCTAGGTAAGACTTGCAGATCTTGTCAAATAATGTCAATATCCTAGGCCATTTCTCCCGAATTGATACGAGGAGTTGCTGCCTAAGTGAGATTTAATGTTATGTCCAGATTAAAATAACCTTGTTCAAGACACGCTACCAACTTTATTCATTGGGTCACACGCCTGATAAAATAATGACATGGATTATAAGCGAAAATGCTGAGAAGGATGCATATCCCCTAGGCTCACTGTATCACCTTTCGAGACGTCGGTGATATAGGCGATTAGTCACTGATATTCAGAAAAGAAATTGAGATGGCATTTTATTCATTTTCAAGAAAAGGTGCAACCTTTACGATTGGCATACCCAATAAATATCAATTATAATATTCATTAATATTTATAGTGAAAAAAGGTATGTAGTCAAAATTAACAATATTTCCTTTTATACCATGGATTGCCCTAATACTCCAATTTAACAAAATCACTGAGGGTAGACTTGTCACACGATGTTTCTTCGTACCACTTCTCAATATTGATACGCTGCAACGCTCTAACCCAGTAATTCTTATTGAACAATGATTATTACCTCACAGGGCATCATCCATAGCAGTACTAAACTGAACACAAAAAGAAAAAAATTATTTTTCACCAGGTCATATCTTAAAATCCTGCCCACCAAAAAGAACCAAAATTGCACACAGGATTACTTCAATACTCTACTCTAAAACATGTCATTGACCAAGCAGTTGCCCAACTGACACAACAGTAAAATGCGCTGACATGGAACACTTCTGGACCTGATGTCAACAATTCAAGAGGACAATGCCAGGCCCCGTGCAGTTCGTTGATTTGAGTTTGGCCGAAGATATGGTCCTGGACCAGATATTTTCAAATTTTTAATGTGTCTATTTAAGTATTACAAAAGTGTTCTGCCGGCTGGAATTGTGTGGTGTGCGTCTGTGGGCGCTTGTCTTGTAATCCGAAAATCGTGGGTTCGATCTTCACTCCAAGCGTAAAATTTTACTTCATTTTTGATTTCATCTTGGAGTTAAAGATTGCAATAAAAACATCAGAGTTGGCGATTGAAGTAGAAAATAGTGAATAGCTAGCTATGAGATAATTTAACCGCTTATGGTCCTGAACCATAATATCGGGCCAGAAACTCACCCGTGCATTCAGCTCAGCTTACAACACGTTTCCTAGACGAGCAGAACATTGAACTGTTACCATGGAGCTCTTGCCCCCGGACCTTAATCCAATTGAGTAACTGTGGGATGAGCTCTGACGACGTTTTTCGGCAAGACAAATTACGCCTGTTAATGTGCAAACCCTCACAGCAGCAGTAGCGTAACAAGCGGAGGCAGGGGGGCACATCCCCCCCCCCCGACCACTCTTACCGGGAAAATCAGCTCGACCTACCGGGAAAAGGAAAGGAAGGAAGCAAAGGAAGAGGAAAGAAAAGAGAATCAAAGTGGAAGGAGGGAGAGAAAGATAAGGGAGAAAGAGAAAGATGTGTGGTCGCCAGGCTGGAGTAGTTTGGCGCTGGAAAAATCGGGAAACCTTATTGAGTCTCCCCCCCCAGGAGGGATAGGTCTGGGTTACGACATGAACAGCAGCCCTACAGGAAGAGTGGAACAATCTCCCCCAAGACAGAAAACCTGGTGAACAGCATGCGTAGCAGATGCACTGAATGCTTCCAATCACATGGTGGACACACACTATTGATGGTAAGTGACATCACTATTAGGCCAGTCAAAATAGAATGAATGCTGCCTTAACTCCACACTAATTGCAACAGAATCAATTCCAACAGAATTGTATTGAGAATACCTTTAAAAACAACATATCAAAAATTCTACTATCAAAGGAGTGGAACATATATTTTGAAGGGGGTAAGGTTTATACAGGGGTCAAACTATGAAAAGTATCAAAACGCTTCGAAAAGTATGCCAACGTGTTCGTATTCTATTTCCAAAGATTAAAAAAGGTATAGTTTGCCCTATCTGCAGGTTGTAGTTCAATAGTTATGAGTCAAAATAGGTTCAAGGTCACAATGGGGGTATATTTTCAGATATATCCGTTCGTTATAAAAAGGGTGTCAAATTGTTCGTCTAATGGTACAGAACCCGGAAATATACTGGTTGCACCATCTATAATATTTGTTGCATAATTGGAACGCAAAATGTGACTAGGGACAACAGGGTCTATGGGTGGTGGTCCACTAGTCATAGCTCGTAATTCTTATATAAAAGTTGCAAACAAAGAACTATTTACATTACCTTATCTAGCTAGTGGGACAAATTTAACAGTTTACAACCATTCCGATCAAAATTGGACCATTCTATGAATTTTACCCAGGATGACCTTGAACTGTTATGTGCCTATTGTACTAAAACTATAACGCGAGATAGGGTAAACTATACCTTCTCTAAACCTTAGGAGTTATCCCAATAAATTGGTACAATCATTTAAATCAATTCGAACAATTCTAATTTTTACCCCTGTACAAACGTTTCCCCTTATTTCTACATGTTCCACTAGGTTGATTTTGGTAGACTTTTCCCTATATTATTTTTGGACTATTTCACAGTATATTATTAACACCAAATTGTCTGTTGCATTGTGTTAGGGTCCAATCATAAAATTACTGGACTTATCATTTCATTATGCTTTGAAACTCTACTTGCTAAAATTTTCAGGCCCATGACATCTGATACAGCAAGCGGTTCCATATCAGCGCATTTCACTCTTGTATGTTAGGCAATTGCTTGTTGAATGACATCGTTTGTAGAGTAGATTATAAGTAATCCTGTGTGCAATTTTGGTTCGTTTTGATGGGCAGGATTTTAAGATATGACCTGGTGAAAAATTATAAGTTTCTTTTTGTGTTCAGTTTAGTTACAATTGGGTTGAATCCAGTCATTTCCATCTCAAATAACCACCATTGTTATAAATTGATATTATTTCAACTTAGACACCACCAAGTAATGCATGCCAAGGTGGGAGTTTTTTCCGGATGCTGTAAGAAAACCCAGCCAGACAGCTTCACGGCTATCAAATCAGGGGCGTAAGCTACCTCACCGTCCGGGAGAGGGAAAATGACTCAAGAGGTTTCCCGATTCCTGCACCAGCTTTGAGGATGATTAATGTGCGAAAGTCTTGGCGCGAAGTCGTAAACGGGTAGGGTCCGCCATATGGCCCCTGGTGGGGTCAAGGAAGCTCCCGGATTTTACTATCTTAGAATCTTAAAAAAATATGTTCCAGCACACAAATTTCAGAATAAATTCGTTTGAAACTACATTAAATTTTTTCTTTTCCTTTTCCATTCTTTTTTTTCCTTCTCCCTTCCCTTTCTCTACTTCCCTCTTTCCCTCATTTTCTATCTTCTTCTTTCCCTTTTTCTTTTTCTCTCTTTCCCTTCTTCCTTTCTCTTTTTCTCCTCTCCCTCCCCCTTTTCCCCTTTGTGTCCGAGGACAGTTTGCCCGTCCCCACCACCACCACTGGTTACGCCACTGCTATCAATAATAGACCTTATATCACTTATGAGCCTATTACCCTTCCTAATATATAATATCATTAAGGTGAGCAGTTACGTTTCTGTTAATATACACGCCCAAGTATTTATAGTTGTCAGCCTCCTCGATCATGTCGGTGTGAATATTACCAGGTTGCCATGATTTGGAGTGATTTTAGCTTTTCCAACTACAGGCACTTTTGACTTATCTAAGTTAAAGCTCAGTTTCCATTTAATGAAAAAAAATGTACATATTCTCAGCATATTAAAGCGCTAATGTACACTGACTGTTATCAATAAGCACGTCACCTACGCGAAAAGGACAAAAGGACGTCACGTGCTCTCTAAAAGTCTAAATGTAAATCGAATTCAAAGAGTGATAAAAGAATGAAATGGAAGACAATACCATTTTATGTGGTAAAATCATTGCAAAGTGAGCGTGAAAGTGAATTGTTCTCTCTGAAAAGAGTAGAATATGTTTATTAAAAACGCATTGTCACTCATTTAATTCCATGAACGATTGGAAATTCACTGTTTCACATTCAGAGAGTACACGGACGCCGAAATCGTATAGCATATTCGCGAATTTGTTGATATGACGCGTGACGCTGCCTTCTACTTCAAAACATCAGTAACGATACCGGGTAACTATATCGCTAAAGTTAGCATGACATTGCACATTTTGAGCTATGTAAAACTAGGATTTCCTCGATTTGATAATTATCTGGAGAGCAAGCCAACTGAGGTTAGACCCAGTTTAAGAGTCTCGCAAATTTACGAAATATCCAGTTTGAGAGTCTCGCAAACCGAGAAAATATCCAGTTTGAGAGTCTTTCGAATCGAAGAATACCCATTTGAGAGTGTCGCAAATCGATATTATCAGATTATTATTAGATATTATCAGATCAAGCTAGTTTGCACGGTATTGTAATACAATTGCAACATCACGAATGTGGATAATTTACCCGGGGTAAAATCCATTCAGCCCTTTCTTTGACCCACTCTCAAACCAACATTTTTCTCGAACTGAGCGACTCTCAAATGGGAAAAATTTTCGATTTGAGAGAGAGATTTGAGAGACTCTCAAACTGCATAATTGTTCGATTTGAGAGACTCTACAACGACATAATTGTTCGATTTGAGAGACTCTCAAACAAGGCCAAACTTTAGTGTGCTTGCTCTCAAACTTTACTCTCAAACCGTGTTTTTTCCGACAGTACCTGACATTTTTATAGGGACTATCGCGAACGATGTTCCAAACTTTACCAAGAAAACCAATATTCCAAGCCAAAGACTACAAACCATCCCTCTAAACGTACGGTATCAAAAACTTTAGGGAAATCCTGGCAGGCCAGGTTGGTGGTCTTATATCAGGCGAGTCTAGAGGCCGCAATACTCTTTAGAATAATAATCACTGTCTTCAACAAATGTGTTGAGATACTAATTGAAATGATGTAAGCATGATGCACCTGTATTGATATTTAAACAATTCCTATATTTTGTTTTGTTGTTGTTTTGTTAGACTGTTTGTTTTTGTTTTGTTTTTAAAAATATTGGGATTACAATCCCTTTGTTCCACTCATCGGGATTTTTTTTTTCAAATGTTAAATTATAATGAATGATTTAGTGATAATAGTGATTGAGCCACAATTGAGCTCATTGGCGATCCTGTCAATGCTTGGCGATTTATTCTCCGCCAAGGTGATCTCATCTTTCGCTATTTAAGTGTAATATCAATATAATCTAAAAGATTAGGTTGGTCACGATCAATGTATTTTCAACTTTTGATGTTACTAGAAATACAATCTGAACAATGGGCAATCGATTCAGTCGACTCTTTACGCAACATTAGTTTCACGCTTTATTCCGTTATCGTCTATGGAGCCCCGGAATGTGGCTCCCGCCGGACTATATCTGCTTTCACACCGGCCAGTCGGTAACAACCTTTTCGGAGTCAGCAAGCTCAAAGCGATAATGGCCCATTTTCTCGATATTTTTCAATGTTGAGAGTTTGATATCGTAAGGTTTCTTTTTAAAGAACTAAACCTCCCTCAAAGTGATATAGCTATAGGTGATCAACATTCCTTGAAATAAGAATTTGTGAAAATGTGTGTATAAAGAATAAAATCAGGCAATGATTTGTTTTGTGACATGACATCTCCCCAGAAATAATCGATTATTGCTTTAAGTGAAGTAGATTAACATTTATCCCTACAGGAGGAACCCGTTGCTTTGGCGATTTTATTCACTACGGTTCAATCTAATATCTTCTGCTGAATAAGACGTTTTAATTATTACAATTATCCCATAGCTTTTATCTCCCTCATCTTGGTTAGCATTTTCCTGTTTAGACCATCTAAGGTTCTCCCAACAGGCCTACAGGCTTGTTTCCTGCCATTAATTTGCATCGTTGATAGAGATACGCAACCACTGTTTCTTATCCATCAAACCAATTACATTATAAGCTACTGAAACAAAGATTATCCTTCCAACCTCTAAATATATAATCGAAATGTAACTTTTCTTCCTTCTGTGGGGAAGAAAACATGACGAGTGATAACCGCAGTGCATGATTTATTTACAACAGTGGCGGATTTAAGAGTCAGCAGTGTCAGCAGCTGCTGACAGGGCCCCCCTAAAATATTGCTCTCAGGGGCCCCCTCGGACACACCTTAGTTGCACTAAAGTGTGATATTGCGTTGCTTCTTGATGCTAAAGGGGCCCCACCTTAAGCTGCTGACAGGGCCCTTTTGCTTAAATCCGCCACTGATTTACACTCAGTGGCGTAACTAGGGGTGGACTAAGTGAGCGACTTGCACACCCTTGGAAAAAATTTGGGGAGAAATTTGGAAGGCAAGGGACAAAAAAGAAGGAATCTTTTAGGCCAGCGAGAAATCTTCAGGTCCTTGCCCATTGGCTAAGGTCTTGTAACGCCCCTGAAATTACACTCAAGGTTGGGGAAGAGTGTGCGGAAGGGCGAAATTCGATATGTGTGGCTCACAAATGACATATTGCATTTACAAAAATAATCAGAGTCTAATATCGCAGTAAAGAAAATAAAATTATCTATTTAATAATACGTTAATTTCTACAAAGAGTAAATAAGCCGATATTGTACCAAATTTAGTGGCCATTGACCTTTGACGTCACGTTCCACCGCTCACTGACCTTAATTAAGACTTTGTGTTTTTAATGTCCCAAGAGATGTACTGTGCCGATATTTTAACAAGACACTTGTTAAATTCGGATAAATAAAACACCTCTATCTCTGGGACCATTTTCAGATACGCTCTTGAGGCCAGATTGTGACCCTTAATTTGATTAAAAATACTTAAAAATACATTAAACGAGTGTGATGAAATTCCATTTAATTTTTACTACTTCTACTAGTAGTACTACTAGGAAGGATCAAATTTTAAAGACAACAAAGTTTCTGTTCGCAAGGGATCCATCATTTTAGCCGTTTAAGACCTTAACCATCATTTGTTCATATAGAATTTGATAGTGGGAAGAACGATCGATTGTGTGTGAAGCCAGACAGGGGAATTTGAAGTCTTGCCTAATGCCTAATGAAGGTCTCATATGATTAAATTATAATCGCCAATAAATAAAATTTCCATTAACGGGGCGGTGGCAAGCGCGCGTTGAAAGCTGTTGTATGACACAATGTGCGTAAAATTAATGGTTATATGGAAATGTAATACAATCGAATAAGATATGACGTGCTTTTATCTTAGTTTTGTGTGGACGTTTCCTAAGAAAGAACTCTTTCTTTCGTTTTCTTAATGGTAATGTCCCTAGCCTTCCCACGCGTAAGCAAGGTTCTTTAACCAAACTACCTTCAATCTTTTATTGCCCCGCGCGGGAGCGTGGGGCTATGTGGAATAACTTCACAGACATGGATTTTTTTGCTGTATTGAAGCATGAAGAGCCTTGGTCATAACATGTTTTCATGACAATTGAAAATGATGAACAGTGCTAAAATTACTTAATGGTTGTGATGAACATGACATAAATATTTATGCAAACACGAGATAGTTTTTGTGTAAGTAAAATGATGATACAGTGTGAGATAGATTGTATTTCCAGTGTTTTTATACACATTTATATGGGATCTGTTCAAGGTTCTATTTCCATGTGTTTAAGTGGGGTCAAATATCAGACCAGTTGGGCAACTGCCAACAGTGCCCGGTTAATACTCAGGTAGTATATCATTGCATATTCAGAAATATTGACGATTTCTTGGCAGCTGACATCAGTTATGAGGGTCGACTATTGAGGTACAACAGTGATTAACTTGAACAAGAGTAAGTGAACTTGAATTAACACTTACGATAACACTATTTATACCATATTCAGTTTTCAGTAAAAGTCACCTACACAAACAATTTTTGCTTGGAAAATGTTATTTATCTCTCAATTCTTGGCTATTTTTGGATGTTTTTAATAATTCTGCCATTGCCCGGGGCATACATTGGTGCCCAGCACCAAAATCTTTCTTGTATATATTTTGCAATAACCCAATTTATTTCAGCGCGCTGCGCACACACTCTATCATCGAGAGAGTGATTCTTTGGTAATAGCATTTATGCATTAGTAAGAATCGAATGTGTGACCCGCGCAAAAGAGTAGTGAGTTTCATTCCCTGTCTTTGGGAAGGATGACTTGTGGTAGTCTCTTTATAAATATGGTAGGGGGACGGCTAGTCTTTGTCAAAACGCCTCTGTCTACCAACCATTTTTCATTATTATATAAAAAGAGTTTCATGAAAAACTACTAATATTACAAGATTCTAACTAACGTTTTCCATTTTTTTGAGGTAATGCCACTATAAGATTCCCAAAATTATAAGCTTTAAATGCTATTATAGTTTGTTAATATGAGTTCGATTTATTTAACTTCCCTTTCTTTTTTTTTTCTTTTTTTGTTATTTCTGGTGGACTCTCAAAATGATAAAATGTCAGTTATTTGGAATACTAAAGTAACAAAATAGTGTAAGCTCTCTGCAATAATTTATCGGTCCTTGTTCACTTGCCATTTTACATTTTTACATTTGTCTGGTATCTTTTGTGTAACTTGACAGGAATTGTTCCATTTTAAATAATCGGCAAATATAGTGTGGCATTTAAAAGATGACTTCGGTTATTATGTTCTATTCAACGGTTCATAACGACAAATTGGCGTATGTTTTCATGTGGTTTTGCGTTGATAACAATATTTTTGTCACGCTGTTGTTGTTTGTGTCCGTCCTTTATTTTTTCACGAATGGACCGGTGGTTAGAATACCATGCCATTCGTGGAATAATGGAGCAATAATCAAAATAACATGTCATTCGTAAAAATAACATAATATGAAGCAGCGTTCCACAGCTAGAGCATACCAAGCATGGGCAACCGGTCCCAAGTCTCTGTCAGTCGGCATATGCAGTAGTTGGTGTAGTATACAAAACTCCTTCGAAATTTCCACTGTTATAAATGGGTGTATGTTGTACAGACGCTGTCAAAACAGTAACATATATTTAATGATTCATTTCTGTAATTTTCTGTATATGAAGAGCTGATTTGCAAAAGGGCCTAATCCAATGACTGCCTTTTGTCATATTTCTAGGGTTATATTTTGACAAATGTAATATGTAATTGCATTTCACAATAAAAACTGATAGAATGTAAAATAAGATCACCCATCTAAGTAATTTCACAATTTAAAATTAGTCGATTGTTCGTTATAAAGTGGCAGACTCTGGATTTAGGCCCTTTTGGAAACCAACTCAAATTTATGTTATTTATTATTTGAAATAAAGACTGAAATACATTGGCGCTCGTTTCTCTGGTATCCACGTAGACACAGTCCTCTGTGGCTCAGTGGTAATTCTCACGCCTAGATAGCGAGAGGACCGGGTTCGAGACCGTGTATTTTTCGTCTTTATTTCTGTGCTCGCCAGTTTCTCCGAGCTTCTATATAATATTATATTTTTTAATAGTGGTTATTCATTATATGGAGTTTAAAATAAGTCACAATGTTGTTCCAAAAAGTAACAAATTTTTTGCCATAACTATTCCGGTGATTTATAATGATTGAAACATTGAAACTTGTCGGAATTTCTCTAAATGATTTTTACACAGAGCAGCCAATGGATTTAGGCCCTTTTTGAAATCAACTCCTCATATGTTCGGACAATCCTGTAAAATCGAAAATAAATTGTGACGTTAATCAACAAAAACAGAAACATGTCGCAAGTTTAAAATGGTTAATTACTATATCATATTGATTCTTTGAATATTATCAATTCTTATTCAGTGGGTGAGGGTTTAGTATGCAAACACGTAAAATCATTGGTTGTTGCCAAAATGAACCAATATTACATAATTGTATTGCACCGCCTCGCACGTGTTTACGTGCGTGTGTAAAATTATACGCAATGCACGCATCTAGTTCGGATTGGTCTTTTTTGACAGTATAGGGAAACGTTTTGCCTTTTGACTGTTATAATTAAAGGCACTATCAGTGATCTACCCGAAAGAATCCAAAATAAGTTGAAATTAGCAGGAATAACTTAAAAGTGCAAGATATAGGCCTAAGTCTGTAGAATCTTTTTTCCACTGAAAAAAATGAGGGACACAGTGTAAAGATATAAATCCCCATTCACTACGTGTTGTAGTAAGCGTTCCGTAACGACTACAATATCCAATTTTGTCCTTTATTAGGTTGCTTTTGGTCTATTACTTGTTAGGGGGGGTCCATCTATACTTGTACAGACATGCAAATATCTTGATTTTGAGGATTTTTTTTTTCATTTTAGTAAATCGCTTTTTTTTATTATTTATTACAATTAGAGGACCGAGACCCCAGAGGTATACCTAAAAGTGGTTAACCACTCTACTAGGGGTATCCCTCGAAACTGACCAGGACAGCTTGGGACAATCAGGTGTTAACACGTGCACCCTTCTCGTAACTGACTGTGATATACATGTACAGGTATGGCTCGCTGTACATGGGACCGACGACTTAACGTCTCCTCCGAAGGACGGGTTCATTTGCCCAAGTCCAAATGAACCACGGGGAGAATGGAACTTAATCTAACTTAATTTAATCATACAAATTAAATCCAGAATTTGGTACCCGATTAAATCCCAGCTAGGGGCCCTACCGGGGTTTGAACCGGGGGGACCCTCCTGCGAATATCTATCATGGGCAAGGCTCTCCATCCTTATGACCAGTGAGTTTGTAAAGATCTTTTGCGTTGCAAATATCCTCACTCTTCGTTTCATTGATGGGGGTCTCTATAGAGCGCGTGATTGTCAAGATTAACTCCTAGGTAGACAGTATTGTCACCGTGCTCCAGGGGTGTCCAGACCAGGTTATTATTTTAAAGCGATAAGCAGCGATTTGCTAATCTGAAACATCGAAAAAAAATCATCAAAATTCATATTTTTGTATATTTGTTACTGGCATGGATATGTGAACATAACCTGCAAGTGGCTGGCTTGAAATACGTGTATTAAAGACAAGGCACTACTTTTTGTCTGATTCTGTAATTTCTATTCGTGCATATCAAAATTCCGACGTGAAATCAAAAAAGCCTTTCCCTGTGAATATCCCAGATTTTAAGCCTGATATTGTGCACCATGATTTATACAGTTTGACCTCAAACACAAACATCATTGATCTTTGTTTATTCTGTACTGGTGTAAACCACAATCAGCTGTTTAGTACAAATTTTGAGACGCTATCGCTATATGTGCATTTGTGGGAGACGGTATGGCAAACATTTCCTCCAACACTTCATTTTTTTCACTATTTGGTGGTTTGTTTCTACATTAAAGCAGTTTCTTAAGCAAAGTCCAATCTCTTTTAAAGCAATCTCTAAGGAGCTTAAGAGAGTCGCCTTGTGGAAAGAAAGACTTGCCACCAACCAAGTAGCATCTATTGGTATTGAACCCGGTGAGCATCTCCTACCTGGAGCTGACTCCTCATGGGCTGAATGGCGATGCCTCAAAAGATTGAGAACCAGAATTGGACGATCTAAGGTTTCCTTGCAGAAGTGGGGCTACCTGGAAGCAGATCAGGACACTACCTGTGGTTGTGGAACAGCACCACAGACAATGGAACATCTATTGGTCTGCCGGGGTCTGCCCTTTGTTGGAGCAACAATGCACAAACAAGGACCTGTGCGGGAATTCAGTTTGAAGCAGCCCAGAGTGTTGTTTCGCCATCTCTGGCTGGATCATTTGAGAACACTGTGTTTGGACACGATAAGAAGAAGCAAGCATGTATATGGCATTGTACACACTTACTGATTTTCTAAGTTAAAAAAAAATACATTTTCGGTTCTTTCCACTATCGCTGCTAATCCCTTTAAGCTGGGGAAGTGGTTTCACAGTGCGTAGATGGAAGCACACACCTGGTCTTGGTAGGTGCTATAATTCCTCATAATAAGGAGTTGTTTTCATTCCAAAGCTTTAGAGAGTCTTTCTCCTCAACAACTTGTAAACTAAAGTCTGCAAGGAGTACCAGGATGTTGACCGTCCCTGGTGTGTCATGATTTAGTGACCCCAAAAATATTGGCAGTGCAGTGGTCCGTGCAGCCCCCCCCCCCGATAAAAGAGGGTTTGTCTTTGGGTTCTAGAGTTTAGAACAGTCACGATTATGACCGAGTTTTGAATGTTATAATCATATAGTTATCGCCAACTGTGAACAATTTTTTTAAATCATTTCAAAATAGCACTGTTAAAAATAAAACTTGTAAAAAAAACAGGCATGTGACTGGCAGCTGGGACTAAACATACATGCAGAAACGTAAAATAACTGGAGCCGTAAAAATACGAAACCATGGCAAGGAACGTAAAATAACGGCGCCAGTCTCGTAAAATCTCAGCCTCAACGTTATTGTTTTTTTTGTTTATTGGTTTTTGACTTGTTAAACAATTATTAGAATTAAACGTTATTAAATCCTTGACCACATTTTAACGTTGTTAAGTATGCATCATACAAACGTTGTATGTATTACGTTGACCACGTGGTTGTAAAAACACAAAAAGAGTTATTATTCAGGCAAACAATTGGAAACAATTGAAAAAAAACGCAAATAAATCAAAGGGAAAAGTGAAGAAAATAAGATTTTTAAAACAGTTATACCACTTGTTTATATGGTAATAAAGTACACATTCAATGTCACAATTATTAATCATCAAGGAATAAACTAATACATACCTTACTAGATTCGAAATGTCCTTTAAGATTACCCAAGTCCTAAACCCTATCCACTACAATACAGACCTTAACTGATGTAAATGCTAAAATCATATATATATATGTGTGTAATAATTTTTTCAAATTAAACTAAATACAAAAGGGAGGAGGAAGGAGGACAAACGAGTTTAACTATTTTAAAAAAATGGAAGGGGAAAATAAAGGACTTTGCATCTTTTTTTTTTTAATGACGTTCACTTACGGCTTATTTAACCCATTCTTTAAGGTAAAAACCAATTCTGACATATAACAAACAAGTAAGTTACAAAGAACGTAATGTAACGGAAAATATAATAATGGTCAGCGTATAAATACTACCTTTGGTCAAAATGTGTAGTAGTAATTTTGAAGCCACTGTTTATTTACATTTTTCTCTGCTTTTCCCAAATTGTTAATTTTAAGGTAGATATAGGTAATAAAAGCGTGAAGATTATTGAATAATTGGTCTTGTTTACCGATCCTTATGAAAGGTAAAGTCTGGTAAAATTGGAACATTTTAACATGCATGCCAAGTCAGTCAGTCCAGGGTAAATAGGCTTATACACTACAATGGTTAAAAGACAATGATCAAAGTGGTGACACCATCTGTTAATTTTGTGCATTGGGTCACAAAACTGTTAAGTATATATAGCTAACAAATGTACGTGCCACCAAGAAAAGAGACTTCTGTATGCTTCATAAGTGAGTTCATTTACTCTAAGAAGGCCCAGTTCATTGTTGCCTAGTAAATGTGGTGTTACCTCCTATTGAATCAGAATTACAGTGTATGGATTGTTTTTTCAAGATCCTAGGTCCTGCCGTGTAGAAGACCTACTGTACAGTAAGGCCTCACAAAGTAATATACAATGTAGAGGCTATATAGCGACGGACATGTCCTTTACAAATTAATATTAATGCTTACCAAAAGTACGGTATGATCTACGGTTTTAAAAAGTATCTTAATTTGTGGTTAGATTTTTGTGAATAACCTGGACGTGTTCGCAGACGGTTCATATCTCAAATTTGATAAGCTCTAATATTTTGAATAAATTGATAGAAAAAATAATTATGCTGCAAGGTGTTAATACTAAGTATATTGCGCTGCTAAACGCTCATGAGTGGTTACGCGGAAATCTTGCAATATGCTTCCTAAAGACACATTAAGTTCAAAATTTCACATACCCCCAGAAAAATTTTTTAAATTGTAATTCTTTTTTAATTAACATGGAAGAAAAGTTTTAAGGTGCCGGTGCTGGGTGGGGGTCGCACACGCCTTCCGTCTTCGGCCGGTTTTCAAGACACGTTTATAATGCACAGTTTACTGTAGACTTTAAATTACTTGTAATCTAGCCCCGGGTATGGTAAATGCCACTGTACAACTAACTCAATTTGCATACAAGTTTGGCTAATATCAATATCAAAGTAGTAGTCGGAACGATTAATGAACTATCCATAAGTTATTAGTGGTACCAATGGACAGCTATGACCCTCCCGACCATTGATACCAAAAAAGGTACACACATACCTTTGTATGACGACAACAAGGACGATCAACATTACATCCATGCAAAAATGCGAAAATCTAAAAAAATCGCAAAATTCACGGTTTTTCGCCATTTTTTCAAAGCCATAGTTGATTTTTGGCCATGATGTGTGTCCAACGTAAATGCGTGCGCACACCTGTTGGCACGCTAAAGCGGAACCTAAACGCGAGTTTGCAACGCTCTGCCGGCATTAATGCAGTGTCGCAACGCATGCCGGCGAGTTTGCACGTTGGTGCGAACGCCATGCAGGCGAGTTTGCAGTTGGCCACGCCATGCCGGCGAGTTTTTTGCAAGTTGGCCAACTTGCACACTCTCCGGCATTGCGTGGCCAACTTGCAAAGTCGCCGGCATGGCGTGGCCAACTTGCAAAGTCGCCGGCATGGCGTGGCGAACTTGCAACTCGCCGGCATGGCGTGGCCCAAACTTGCAACTCGCCGGCATGGCGGGCCACTTGCAACTCGCACGCATGGCGGGGCCATTCCTTGCAAACTCTCCGGCATGGCGTGGCCAACTTGCAAAACGGCGCCGGCATGGCGTGACCAACTTGCAAACTCAACCGCCGCCATGGCGTGGCCAACTTGCAAACTCGGGTCGGGCGCGGTTTTCAAACTCGACGTTTATGTCCGCTCTAGCGTGCCATACACAATGCTCCTTACTACAAATACTCAATAAGATCAAACATAGTGTACCTGTATCCTTAGCACAAAAAAACTGGATTTCTGTTCTGCTGTCCGTGTAATTTCAATTCAATGGGCAATGCTTGTCTTCGCACGCAGTCCGCGATTACATAACGCCGCGTCATAACCGTAGGTCCGATTTTGTTGAAATTTGTCTTAAAATTGAGCGCAAGGCTTCAATGAAAATGTCATGTAGTTTCGGCGTGAAAAAATAACAAATAGGTGAGATACGACAAAAAATGTTTAGGAGGCGGATTCCACTCAAATCCCCCCCCCCCCCGGGGGGCCTTTTAGGGTTAAAAGTTGGATGATATTGGTAGAATTGTGTTCAAAACGAGGTAAAATTATCTGAATGGGAGAGTATTGGACTGCGGGCCAAACTATAAACAATCTTTCCGACAAACGTATATTGAATGTTATAATATGACGCACCTACCGCGATCGCTTCAGGTTTTTCAAGTGGTAAATGCCCCCGGTAAATGCCATAAAACTTAACAGAAGATACATTTCCAATCTCACTCGAACTTGAAATCTAAGGTGGGGGAAATACACGGGCTATTCCCATATTGTTTAAAAGCGGGGGATGGTCCTCAATCCTATGGTGTTCCAGCCAATGCAAAGGGATAGTAGAATTTTCTATGAGATCGCGCCCCCAAAACAGTGAACAAGTCCAATTATTAGATTTCCTAGAGTTTGACACTACACAAGAAATAATAACACCAAATCAACTTCATATTGAATTTTTTAAGATATAAATGGTTTTATGAAAAGAATACCGAAATATTTTGATTTTAATATTTCAAGAAATAAGCAAAATGATGTTCATCTTAAGTACAAAAATCATTAGGAATTAACTCGGTAATTATGATAACGTAAGACTGTTTCAATATGTTCTTCATTATGTTCTTATATTCCTTGTACGTTGTATTTTCCCCCTGTGATATCTGTGTCTCGTAGATCAACCTTAAATGGTAAGTTTCCATAGCAACCAAAATCGGAGTGCGATTAGTGATGATGTGTATATTTACCTCCCTTCTAAGTTCTTAGTACCTGAAAATATATTGTGGTCATAATGGAGACGCTTTCGTATTATGGATGATTCGAAATCTTATGTGGGTTACAATTCCAACTGACGTTTTTAGCACAAGTCAGTAAAATTGTAAAATATTAAGATATTGAGGCCTTGAGGCCTTAAATCTTAACAATACAAAAATATATAGCATGCAGCTAATTCATTAAAATTGCTGTATTTTGCCCTTGACTTATTGTATGTCCAACCTACATGAAGAATAACCTACCCTTCCAATTACACACTTTGCCTATTGTATTATAGCATTGACATGCTAATTTTAGCGCAGGTGCAAGAAAGATTGGAACTGTTTGTTGCTGTTGTTTTGTGTATATAATCAGGACTAGGTTAATGTTTAATACTATGAATGATACATTTTGGGGACTATTTTTATTTTGTTTTATTCGGTTTTGCAAAAGGTGAACATTGTATTTACCTAATCATCTAAGTTTTCTGTACGCTGTAAAAGTATTGACAAAATAAGAGAATACCTTATATATGTACCTAAAATGCCTAAGATTTAACTATTTCATTCAACATAATTATGATATCATGATTTGCATATCGGCAACGCCCGGCCGGCAACCCCGCAACTTTTGCTGTTGAATTTAACAAACCATTTAAAATGATAACGCGTTCGCACTGAAAATGACATTTACAAAAACAAAATGTCTTTAAAATTCTGAATTACGAACATGAAAAGAAATTATTAGATTGGCACGCTTTTCTATTAAAAATTCCCATATGTTCGTACAGGAATCGATAATTTTACGGGTGGGGCCCCAGCCCAGCGGTTCAACAACAGTTTACTTCAACGACTCACTGTCCAGGATATAGAAAAACGGTGACGTTGAGACAATGTTTTTAACACATGCCCAAGCTAAAAAACGTCCGTTAATGCCGGGGGGTTCTAGGGACCCTACCCAGATAACCACTTTCCCATGGGGGTTTGATCATCAAACTAACACAAGTAAATGGGAGTCACGTATGAACCACCTACCAATAATAAAAATGCAAATCCGAACTTTGACCTATGGCCAATTGAAATTGTCACTCTCCGAAAAAAAAAGTGATTCGCACATTTCCATCCTCAGCAATTCCAATATAAAATTTTGAACCCAAATAATTGATTATATGAACCAATTAAATCTCTAGCACAATAGCCAAATTTATACCATCTTGTATTTTCTCGGAAAGTTCAAATTCATCTTGGTCTACCCCATAGACTAACACAGTTAAGAGCACAGTCATGACAAAATTACAATTTATGTTATCAGCATATAAAGGGTTGTTTGATTTAAATATTTTTAACTATTAATTAA
>JAMKCH010059307.1:0-16194 GCA_023653785.1 Ophioderma brevispina | reverse complement strand
TTTAGTTTTGAGGAAGGAATTTTACCACTTTCAGTGTAAGTTTATTTAAATTACTTTAAGCTTCATGCGAAGTGTGAGTAGGGTACAGTGGGCTAACCAGACCTTTGCAAAGGGGGGTGGTGGGGGGGGGGGTGGGTGGGTAGAAGGGTTGCCGAGGCATTCTGAGGGGGCAAAAGATTCGGGTCCTTAGCCCATAGGACAAACAGGTCAATATCAAAGAACCGCCCCCTAGAGACATCCAAGAACCACATTTAACAAAAATAACACCCATGATTTTGGAATCATCATACAATTTTGATTTAGAAAAATCTTGGTTGCAAGATTGCATGAAATTTTCACCAAAAAATATAGTATCCACAGGACATTATATCTATATATGATTTAATTACAAATTAAAACAATCAGGTTATTTTTTCTAAAAGTGCCAATTGAAAATAAAAATGAACGATTCTGCCCTAAAATAATTTACAACCTTATTCTTAAAGCACTTTGTTGTGCGACTTATCTTCTGAAGAAAGTTCAAAATGTCTACAGAGTTCTTTCTTATTATCCGATATCTTAGCCCGCACGTTCTAGTGGTGTTAGTACGATCACAAAGTCCAAATCTTTAGCAGAACCTTGCGCCTTGGTTGGTTCTCTCTCACTTCTTCAACAGACGTGATTTTCTTCAATTAAGTCGAATGACCTTGTGGATTGTTTGCCTTGCATCAAATGGGGGAATGAGGTAATTGGATAAGATCGTGTGTATTTTTTGGGTTATTAAAATTGAGGTATATTCTGCCAAAAGCCGACCCCATCACTTAAAGGATCAAAAGGTTCATGTTAAGACCTATGATCAGAGCTATTACTTATGATGCCTGAAGCATCTATCTAGCTCTAGCTTTAATAAAAGATTGTCAAGCAGATTCGAACAGACACTGCGGTTGCAATGAATATCGGCGAATGCTTAATTCCAGCTGTTTTAGATACCTTCAAACGGAATTGCTGTTCACTATATGTAAAGTAATACATTGCTCAGATTAGATTTGAATGTGCTTAGTGGGGAAGACCAATTTTGGTAAAAACATTGATTTATCACGAGTAATATTAGTTCGAGATATAATGTTAATAGATAAGCATTAACTGTTCTGAGTGCTCTGGTATAGCTTGTTTTAATCTTAATTATGAGCGTACGTCCTTTTTAACGCAAGAAATTAAAACCAACAAGAGCGGTCACTCTGTGAGCTTCCTCAAAGAGTTGAGTTCATAGTATTATAGTGGTTTTCACTCTATCAGCGATTTTAGTATTTTTTGGGCGTGGGAGGGGGAGTCGTGGAGAGTTTTACCCTTGAGGGTTGGACGTTTTAACTCACATAAAACACGCATATACACCACACGCATACATACCACACATACACAAATACTAATACATACACCATCTATACACGCTCATTCAAATCTAATCTAAGCAAAGTATTGACTTAGAAATAATGAAAGAAACGGTTGTGTCAATTTTTCACTTTTTTGCATGACCCCAATTAACACGACCAAGTGCAAACAATGCATTAATATGTCGTTAGTAGAAATGACTAAGTAATAAAAAAATTATTAAATTCATAAGTGTCATTTGCATTATCACAACTTCATTTGTAAGCAAATATTATCAAATTAACGGTAATTTTGTCATTCATCCATTTGTCAGCAATAGAAAGACAAAACAATTGCATGACTAATAATTTTTATTTGTCAATAAGGGCCCTTTTTCTTAATAAATTGGGAATTAATTACGAAAGAAATGGAACTGGGTGCGGGTTTGACTAGCGTATTAACCCTCGTCTACCTGAGCCATTTTTTGTAACAAAACTGCCGAAGGGGGGGGGGGTGTTTACCCCCCCCTGTGATTTTCGTTACTGAACACCCTATTCCTGTCAATTGGTACCAAAGGATAGCTTAGAGTTTCCTATAGTTTCCTTTTCTTCTTCTTCTTCTTCTTCTTTCCATTGGTACCAAATCAGTACTAACAATCCGCCATTATGGCTCAACCATAACGTCTATGTTGAGGAATTAGAAAATACTGAATATAGGGTGGAAATTGATATTTCGCAATTTTTACGACTCAACACATTATTATAGCTCTAAATGCTGTCATTATATCAAACTAGTCATTTCCCATCAAGTAGAGTCAAAAACCGCATGAAAATCCTGGATTTTCCTAACCTGTAGCGAAAAATTGAATTTGTCACTGTGTGTGTCAATGGTAGTTTTGCTGACAAAAGACTTTGCTGCTGGAGGGATTCGAACCCACGGCTTTCGCTTCACACACAGTGCGGATGCTCTAACCACTAAGCTATAAGCAACTCATGTGGCTGGGAAATGAGAATTCAACCTATTCAGTGTTCGGTGTGTAATACCGTCTATCATTCAGGATGATCCCTGGTTAAAAAAAAAAAAAACCAAATAGGTAAACATCTGACGAAAGACATTGGAACAGGACTATTAAATCACAAAGAACTTTGCTGCCTGGAGGGATTCGAATCCACCTCCTTTGCTTCACATGTGCGTTGCTCTCCACTACTCCATATATGACACTTAAAAAAGGTCTTCGACGAAAAACTAGTGGCACTTAAATCATATACCCATTATATCTTCGGTTTGCTCCCATATTTTATATTATTACTTATAGCTTGTTTATAGGTGTAAATAGTTGCGTTTGGATATAACTCATATGCGAAGTATAAAAGTGAGCCATTATCACCATAATGTCGATCAAATGCCCCGCCTAGATATGACGAAATTTCCTTTTCTCTAGAATAATATAATTATTTGCTTTACTTTATTATCATTAAAAGGAACACTTTCCTATTTTTGATAATTCTATTGTATTTAACTTCTTATTGTTGGTATATCAAGTTCATTATGTCTTGATCAAGACCTGTCCTGCGCAGAACCGACCAGCTGCTGTTTATTTTTCACGCTGTATTGGATTTATTTACATTTATTAGCATTGAAGTGGGGGGGGGATACTTATATATAACAATGAATTTGTCACACTCCCTGGTCTGTTATGGCACCCTGGATCCAGGGCCTACTAGTATAGATATAAAACCACAGATATCCTTTGTGGTCTGGTGCAGTGGTTGTGCTACCCAGGGCAAAAACAGCCTTGATTAGAATGCTTTTGGTTTTAAATCTCTCCCTGTATAAACTCTATCAAGGTCTTGCAAATGCGAAAAAAGCCCCACATATTAAGGCAGACACAAGGCGCTCTGCCTGATTGGAAACGTATTGAACTTATTGGTGGAACAATGGAACATATAGGCCAGGTGAAATTGGAGACCTCGAATTAGTGCTTGATAGAGTGAATTTTCGCCATGGTAAAAACTCTTTTTTTAGTTTTAGGGAGGGGGAATATGCTCCACTCCTCGTACGATTTCTGCCCGTGACATTATTTGTATCAGACGTGTAAACCAATAAACGAAGTTGGTAGTGCGCCTTGAACAAGGCTAATTTCATTACTGCTGAGATTGGTCTGAGTGAATCTTAATATGAATCACTTTTGAAGAGTACCCAAACAGAGAAAGCAATGTGTCCACTGAGACCATTTTGTTCTTTTATGACTGCGAATTCATTGGGAGATGAATGAGAAATGAAGTAAATGTACTTTAGTTAGTTATAACCGGAATTTTTATGAAACTGACATTTTTTTTGCTTCTCCTCTTATGCGGCATTTTCTCTTATTATATATGTAAATATGACCTCCAATCCAAGTACTAAAATCTATACCAGCTAATTTGAACATGGTAAATGTAATAATGGACATTTAAGGTCGGATCCTTTGACACGAAGAAGCACATTAAACATGATTTGTGGAGACAATCAATACTTCCCTTTACTTTCTAATAAGTTGTTCGATCCTTTTTCGGCCATAGCTGGTTAATAACATGTTTAAAAACTACGCGAGGGAGGGAGTTACAATATATTCCAAGTATGTTAACACCGTTATTTCCACAATCTTTCAACGATTACCTAAATTTTCTATTCTACAAATGTCTCGAATCGTTAACAGGTCTCTAATCAAGGTTGAACGAAACGATCAAATTTGACATTTCATTATCCAAGAGCCCACTTTTCCTGTAGCCCATAGACAAGCCAAGGGGATGAGAACCGTGACAGACAACCAGTTGATTTTGTTTATTTTTATTGCAGCGGTACGAATCCGTGGAATCCTCAGGTCATTCCGTTTCCTACTTCGAAGTGTATTTCGCAGAAAAATTCAAAGTTGGCGAGGTCATTCCCACTAGTGGGCTTTCACTTGTAAGTGCTGAAGCAGTGCTGAAGGATAAATTTTCGTTGATTTAATCGAATTGTTTTTCTCTAGATTTTCACTTGGCTTTTACTTTTTCTTTGTAATTTGTTTGGTAATAAATTTATGTACTGCGTTAATATTTGAATTACATTCACACAACATACCAAAGAACTTTGCTCTTTTGGATCAACCTTATTTCAGCGCACCAGGATTCTTTTCTTTAGAGGTAGCCCGGGATTTGGAAAGCACACTTTTAACTTCGTTACCAACTTTTATTGAAGATGAATCGTTTTAGTTAAGATAAATGTGGTCCAGTCGATAAAGCGCCCACCCACACGCTAACGGTTGTGAGTTCGATCCCTGCTGTGGCCAAATGTTTTGCGCCCTTGAGTAAGGCGCTTTACCTCAATTACTTCCAGGTGTATAAATGGGTATCGAGCTTTGATTTGATTTTTTTTCTGTATGAAGCCTAAATTCTTCATGCGAAACCATCAAAGCTGAATCGGTCAGAAAAAAATCAATTTTGCTTCTATGGCAGCTTCCATGTTGTTGAAAGAGCAGCGGTCCCAAGATGTAACCGTTTGTGGGACCGGCCCACAGGTGGGCGTGGTAAGTACATAAGCCTTCTATACACCTAACCTTGGGATCTGCTGTGTGATCTGAAAGACAACATTTAACAGGCATTATCGATGCCCCCCCCCACCCAATTTCTCTTAACTTACCCAGCAAAATTTTATATCCACCTTGTCGATGCTTTTTGGAGACTAATTCAACCATACCTATTTATTAACTTTATCCCATTCTTACCTAATGTGCTCTGACAGGTGAATCAATCATGCGTCGGTAGGGAACGATGGTCTGAAGTCAGAGAAAAGTGACTTATATCTAAGATACCTTTTCAGTTTGTTATTGGTGATACGTCCATTATTAATCCACTGGCAATGGTCAATTATCGAGCTACAGTTTTTTTAAAGAAGCATCTCCTACTACGCACACGTATTATAAATTTGTGTGTTCTATTTGGCCTCATCAAAGCAGCTTTCTTTTGCTTCTAATCAAATTTAAATCACTTTCCTTTCAAAAAATACTAAACAAACCACTAAAATATACATTTCATAACTACGAAAAAAATTGTAATATTCTTGAACTGCATTATGGTATTGAATGTTTCCATATCCAGTAATGCGTAACCAAATCTGCACCACTTTTCAGCACGTTAATTGTAGTAAAAGTGGGACCATTGCATTTTTGTTTTAACGGCAGCCCCTTCTAATTGGCGTCTATAATACTCGTCTAACCCTGGTCCGGGTATCGATGACTTAATACAAGACTATATTTTACACTCTTTCAACTTTACCATTGTGAGCAAAGTACTTTGGATGGTATATTGTACATTTAATTGCAAGCACATGTCGCTTTAGTTCATACCAAGGCTTAGCAATACAACCGCTATGCACTAATGAGGCTCACAAGATTTAGGTCATTTTTGTGCAGTCCACGCACCGCCATTGGTATAAATGCAACCATTGTTGCCGGTTCAGCTTGATCGTTACTAATAGGCTCTGAAAGTGATAAAGAATTCAGATAATGTCTTTGAGCACCTTAATGGAATTCGCTAGTCAAGATAATATCCATCACGTTTCGGAAGGCCGTCTGCAGAATATACTAACATAAATAGATCAAGTGATGCGTCTGAATGTGTCCTGCGATCTATACTTCATTAACTTGAATCCCGTTGCATTTTCCATGCGATTTTTTATTCAGAAAATAGGATTTGAGAGCCACGCCTGTCGAAACCCAGGGGCACGGTTGGCTTGAATGGATAAACAGTATCTTCCTTCTGTTAATCAATTTTATTGAATGTCATCTACTACGCTTGTTCTTAGTAAGGGTTCGACAGGGTTGTCACTCTATTCTCGCTCTCTAAGTGGCAATAAATAAGTGGTATTTGGGGGCCTGTCTGGCATTGATTTCTTCATTTCTTTTCTTACTAATCTCCTTCCAAAGAGTTTCAGTTTAGGGGGCTTTCTTCTCTGGCGGGATTCCCTTTTCAATCAGGGTTCCCATGTTCTGTTTTAGGCCCTTATTGTTTATTGTTTCGTTTTAGATTTGCCTAATTAGTTAGTTCTTTTCTTCCACGCTGATGACACCATCCTCTATAGGCCCATTCTCTTCAAAAGACGACACCGGACATATTATGCGTCTGATCTCACTAATATTTTATCTTGGTGTCAATCAACAAAATGTCTCTCAACCTCAGATAAATGTAAAGCCTATGAGACGGAATCAGGAAGTAGGGGTTGTCTAGAGTCTCATATCCTTCCTACAAATTCATAACAATACCTGGGAGTTGTGCATCATTCAAATATTTGAGTGTTATTATTTCTTCAATTTGAATGGGGGACCAGTTAATACATTATATCTAGAACCTCGAGGCTTCTCGGATTATTAGCTCTCTTGTTCGTTGTTAATAACCGAGGTTTAGTTAAATTATATACACTCTTTGTCGTCCTGTTTTAGAATATGGCTATCATGGCTATCCTCATGGGTTCCATATCATCAAGCAGGCCATATCAGGGATATGAAAATATTCCAAAGAGACTTCCTGCCCGTTCCTGCATTCCTGCCCCAGAGGGGAACTACTTATGCAACTCGTCTTGAAAATTTGGGGCTCGTTCTCCTTGCCAATAGAATATTCTATATCTTCTATTTGCTTATCCTAGTAAGTGTCTGTATGGTTTGTATGATGTCGATCCTTTTAGTTATGTCTCCATTAATGCACGCCATTCAGACACTCTTAATTTCATCATACCTATGCAAGGACTGACAGTTTTGAATACAAACTTTTTTCAATAGATTTCCAGTTTAGTTTGCCAATTTGACCATCAGATATTCAGGACAAAGTTCTAGTTAGCCTTCCATGTTTCTTAAATAGTGGTTTAAAAAAACACACCTTACTATTTCCAGTTTGCAGGTCCATGTAAATGGGTGCTGTAATTGCAATATTCTGTCTTAATATTTTTCTAAATTTATTTTTATATTATTTATATGAGTTTTCATGGCTGTTTGGTGATGACGTCAAACGCTCCTGCATTTTTTCCGCCTTTGTTTGTTTGTGGAGTGCCAATAGGTCAGCCACTTTGAGAGTGACTTCATGTCCTGTTTGGTCTTTCCCGCGCAGGCATCTCACGGTTTGTCTTTTCTTATGTCCTTATTGAATGGAGAGGTTTGGTATGTCATCATTCCACACAGCCATGGTACCCATCATTTTTGAATTTGATATTTGTTTGAATTACATGTTTTTTATATTATGTGATTTTTAAGTGTTTTCATTGTTATTGCTGGCAAATAAAATGAATGAAATGACCTTTTTACTCTGAATATATCAGGGAAACGGCCACGATATATTCTGTGTTGATATATGTTGTAAGCGATTTCACGCGGTGTGACTTTCTCACAACGCTTTGCGGCAATACGTTATGAACCCTTATGGCTTGTTGACCTTAGCAACGCGTTGCGACGCTTGCACCACTTCAGCACGTTAATTGTAGAAAAGTTGGACATTGCATTTTGTTGTTTTTAACGGCAGCCCCTCGATTGGCGTCTATAACTCTCGCCTAACCCTGGTCCGGTATCGATACTTAATACAAGATAATAGTTTAACACTCTTTCCAACTTTACCATTGTGAGCAAAGTACTTTGAGGGGGATAGTGTACATTTCTGGCACACAGTCGCTTTAGTCATACCAATGCTTAGCCATACAAACCAGCTATGCACTAATGAGTCTCACAGAGTTAAGTCATTTTGTGTCAGTCCACGCACCGGCCATTGGTATAAATGCAACCATTGTTGCCGGTTCACGTGATCGTTACTAATAGGCTCTGAAATGATACAGGAATTCAATAATGTCTTTGAGGCACCTTAATGAATTCGCTATCAAGATAATATCCCAATCACTTTTCGAAGGCCGTCTCAGAAATACTAACCTAAATATCAAAGTGATACTCTGATGTTCCTGCGATCTATACTCTTCATAACTTGAGAGACCCGTTGCTTTCCATGCGAGTTTAGTTCGAAAATAGGATTTGAGAGCCACGCCTGTCGAAACCCAAGGGGCACGGTTGGGTGAATGTGATCAGTTTCTTCCTTCTGTTTATATCAATGTTATTGAATGCATCTAACTAAAGCTTGTCGAAGTTAAGGGTTTCACAGGGTTTAGTCACTCTATCTCCTCTCAAAATTGCATAAAGTACGGTATTTGTGGTCTTTTATGGCATTAGATTTCTTCATTTCTTACGATCCGTCCCAAAAGTCATTTAGGGGGGCTTTCTTCCTGGCTGGATTCCTGTTTCAATCCGGTCCTCCGTCTGTTTTAGAGGGCCCTTGTATTGTTTAATTTGGTTCGTTGTAGATTTGCCTAATTATTGAGTTCTTTTCTTCTTTCCGCACTCTGCAGATAACACCATCCTTGCCCATCCGCTCAAAAGACGAACGGACTCATTCAGTCTGATCCCCAATAAATATATCTTTGGTGTCAATCAACAAAAGTGTCTGCTACTCAGATAAATGTAAAAGCTTGAGACTAGCAGGAAGAAGGGGTGTCTAGATCGCATAGCCTGCCTCAAAAGTCATAACAATACCTTGGATGTTCTGTGCACATTCAATATTTTGGGTTTACTTCTTCAATTTGAAATGGGGGACCAACATGTTTTAATAACATTAACATCTAGAACCTCGAGGCGTCTCGGATTTATTAGGCGTCTTGTTTGTTGTAACAAAGCCGATGTTTTAGTTAAATTGAGATAAGGCGCTTGTCGTCCTGTTTTAGAATCTGGCTAATCCCTTCATTGCTGCCATATCCAAGCAGGCATATCATTGATGCTTAAAATATTCAAAAAGAGACCCCTGCCCGTTCCTACATTCCTGCACCCAGAGTGAACTACTTTATGACCCCTTCGCTTGAAAAGTTGGGCGCAGTTTCTCTTGCCAATCGATATTTATCTCTTGCTATGTGCTTATCCTATAAGTGTCGGTATGGTGTGTATTATGTAGATCTTTTAAAGTTTGTCTTCCCAGTAATGCACGCCATTCAGACACTCGTATTTTCATCATACCTAATGCAGGACTGACGTGTTTCAGTACACTGTTTTCAAGAGATTTCCAGTTTATTTGACATTTCCATCATATATTCATGACAATTTCTAGTTAGCCTTCCATGTTTCGTAAATAGTGGAAAACACACCTTACTAGTTCCAGTTGGCAGTGCCAAAGTAAATTGGTTGTAGTACGTGCAATATTATGTCTTAATATTACATTCTAAATTTATTTTTATTTATTTTATTGATGTTTCATGGCTGTGTGGTGCTGACGGTCAAAGCTCCTCCATTTGTCCCTGTTGTTTGGTTTTTGGAGGCCAGAGTCACCACTTTGATATTGACTTCATGTCACTGTTTGATCTTTCCCTGCCAGGGCCACTCACTGAGTTTTGTCTTTTCCTTATGGGTCCCTTTTGCAATGGAGTTTGGTATGTCATCATTCCACACAGACATGGTACCCATCATTTTGATGTTGAGTGTGCTTGAATTACATTGTTTGTTTTAAGTATTTATGTATGTCATTTGTTAATGTTTACTGGTATGATGCGGCCCAATAAATGAAAGTGAGAATGACCTTTTTACTCGTGAATATATCAGAACGGCCACGATCTATTCGTTTGATATAGTTTGTTAAGCGATTCATCGCGTTGTGATTCGCACACCTTTGCGGCACTACGGTAGGACCCTTATGGCTGTTGACCTTAGCACCCGTTGCTGAGCGTGCAACGCGTTGTGAACGTCACACGCGTTGTGTGAAGGTTTGCAACCCGTTGCAAGGCTATCTAGCAACGCGTGTGGGTCTATTTGTTTGAAATACTCCACAGAAATTCATGATTTTGATTTGGCCGACACCGCAACCGGTTGCTGAAATGTCGCAAACGCGTTGCTAACTTTCTCCAACGCGTTGCAGCATACGTTATGGCCTTATGGCTTGCGATAGCCCGTCTGGCAGCCCTGCTAGGCCGTGGTGACGGGTCACTCATTTGTTAGCACCGGCGTGTTTATGGTTATATAGAGGTAGAGTTTTCTTCACCACCATGCATTTTCTTTCAATACAATTTTGCCCTGGTTGTCACATAATTTTATCAGTGAATCATTGAATTAATGTTCCATTAAAAACACAAAAGTAATCCAACAAAATGCAAACAAACAAGGACAGAATTAATGATGAGTAGGCTGAAAGGCCAATAAGTCCAGAAAGTAGTCACCCCGTGGTACAAAAAAACTACACATGATGGACGCACGAAGAAAGGTACGGAGCAGACATAAAACAAGACAGACAGGAGCGCTCAAAAAACGAAAAACAACCAACATGAGTCTGTAATGCAAATAATTAAAGAACCTTGTTTCAAAGATATTTTACTGTTACTTCTGGATAAGGGGACAGTTTTAAGTGTATTACGAATTGTTAACAGTTTTTTGATTCCTTCAACGAATTTTGTAATGAGTTCCAAAGCATGGGCCGCTGGATCAATTCAGGTCTGAAAAAGATTTGTTATTGTTTTTTATATTTAGTCATTGTCCATGGTCCTTGTTGGATAGTCCGTGAATATCGGAACGTTTTGTGAAAAAATTCTGAAAGGCCACAGGAAGCTCATTATAAATATTTAAACATGCTAAACCGATTCTATAACGTAACATACATTGAATTGTGAGAAGTATTGCTATTTGCCAATAGTGCGTATACTTCTATAGAACTCCGGGCATATTTCTTATGCCCACTCTGAAGCTTGACTAATTTATCAGTATAACATTTACTGTATTTCCCCAAGCGAACAGAGCTTGATACAGGTAAGATTAAGTGCACCAAAGTGTAAGGTAGAATACGGATCGGTATAGCAAATTTCAATTTGTGTTCCTGACACCAATTAGTGCGATAAAGTTTTCGATATTCAGTCATGTGGTAGTTCCGTTTGAGGCACGCACAATTAACACCCGAAAATAGTACCTTTACTCTTTCCAGAGGGATCTTCCAAACACACTTTAAATATCACTTAATCGAGACGAAGTCATTTGAAGATGTACCTAAAATCATACATTGGTTTTACTTGCAATTTACATGAAATTTATTTCCTTGCACCAAGTTGCGACGCTCCACTTAATTCACGGTTTAACGAATTGAATTGTTATATATGCTATTTATTTATGCGAATAAGTAAGTAGTGTTCATCAGCAAACAAAAGGAAATCAAGACATTTGAGTAAATAAATGGTCAGTACATACAGTATCTACATAAAGGGCTAATAATAGATCCCTTGGTAACCACAATAATTTCTTCATGTTAGATTTACAATCGTGTATAAATACTATTGTGTCCTATTATCGATAGCTTTTAAACCATTAAGTAACTGTCCCTCCACACTAAAATCCATACTGTTCGAGTTGTTCACAATATATTATGATGACTGTGTACATGCTTTGACAGTCCTAAATTTGCCACTGGTTCTGATGCATATTTTCTACGCACGGTGAAATCTTATCTACCAATTGAGCAATAGCCATATAAGTCGAATGTTAGGTCGAAACCCAAATGTTTTTTCCATTTAGGATTTTGTGCTTTCAAATTTATAAATCACACTCTTCAAATCCAAGTCTTCACGAATTGTGGAAAACAGGTACATTGAAACTGTCGATATTGGAGATACGTCGGGATCATTTTTTATAGATTGAATAACTTTAGCTTTTTTGTTTTTTTCCGGAACTAATCCCGTTAACATTGATAATTTAAAAATTTTGTGAATGGGTTTAGGCATTTCATATCCCACCTCTATATTATATATAAGTTGCCAATATTATCTAACCAGCACTTTTATTTGGTTGAAAAGCTTCCAATTACCTTTATAGCTACCTAATCAGCATCGGTTCATGAACCTACTGGAAAGGCATCTATCGAGGGAGTCTTCATCAAGTTTTTGCGCATTGTGTTTGAATGGCTGAACAAATTGGACCCACCTTAACAACAATCGTTATTGATTTGCTATGTTTTTGAGAGTCAGATATAATGGTGGCCTCTATCATCTTTAAATTTGCACTGCGGTGAATGTTTTTTACATTTACCAATGATAGAGTTATTTCTTTCCCATTTTCTCTTCATGTTTTTTAGACTTTCGAATTTCGTACAGTAGTACCATTCTCTGTTGATTTACGTATACGTGGTTTAATTATGTCTATAGTCTTAATTTTTGAAGTTGCCCCCCAGTGAATTTTTAATATAATGTTTATACATTTGTGTTTTCCTTATGTTACTGCTCTAAGTAAACCTTTTGGTGATCATTAATCGAGCTTTTTTTTTTCCTATTTACCCTGGCATTTTTTGAGCGGATGCATTCATTCTATAAAAACGTTAAGATGTTTCTAATGAATTTAAGTATAGCATACTTTAACATCAACGTTGTTAAGAATTTCGTCCCATTTGACATCTGACAATCTTTTGTTTTCAACTTGCTCACATTGTCATTACCGGTGTTTCTTTTGTAAATAGAGATTTTGATTACTGCTCTTTTGATAAGCGATATCGACATCAATTGTTAAAACCGTCGGAAAGTGATCACTGACATCGTTACAATAATGAGGGATTGACTTATATCTTAATTTTTGTAAGAATGTTGTCGATACTTTGTTGCTGAAGTAGCAGTGATCCTTGTGGGTTTGTAAATAGTGGGTGTAATTGAGTAAGAATAAATAAAGTCCAGATAATCATTAATGGATCTTTCCGTGTCAGCCTCAGCAAGTCGATATTAAATCACCCCATAATATCAACCGAAAAATCTTTCAGAATCCAGTACCGATAATGGATCACTATCCTCACGAAATTAGCAATTGAGGTGGGATCTATATACTACTCCTACCCCACAGTCTTACTGTTACTCATATTCAATGAACAAGATTCGAAACTTTGAATTAGCCTGACCTAATCGGTTCTTATTGTATTTGTTTTTTTCAGAAATGTAAAGTCAACACCCACCCGTTCCCGACCAATTCTGTTTCATGTGTTCCATAATATAACCATCAATATTGGAGAATATTTTGGGCTGTCCTTTAGGTTCGATTCCGAATCCTATTATTGAGAAAGTCATGATCTAAGGATTGATGCAATTCTTTAAGACGGATCAAAAGTTTGGATAAACTTCTGATATTAATATTTAGATATATTCAATTTACCCGCAACCAGCTTTTGTGTCTAACAATTTGTTCGGGCTCAATAAGAACATTATAGAGTCCTCATTGTTTATATCAATGTAAGCTTTCCCAAATGAGTTGGAATTCAAATTTTTAGTGGATTAAAGCATCATTTCATCATATTTGATATATCAATGTCAGTTATATAAATCTGGAGAATTCATTTAGTTCATCCACTATCATTTCAAGATCATTGTTATGCTTGTTTGTCGCCTCATTGCAGCAATTGTTTTGCAAACCATTCCTTAGCTTTACGGGACTTGTAATTCTTTAGGGCCTCCTTTTAAATACACTTTTTTGGAGAAATCTATTACACTTTAAACAATAGGTAATAAGCTTTATGACACTGTTTTACAATTTTTGAGCCAAACCAGGCAGATGTCAAACGAATTTTGATCGCATAAAAACAACAACCAAACATGCAAATCTCAAACAAAATCATATATAAAATCTTAACAAGTTACAACCAAAGTTTCTTTCTATAGTCTTAGCCTCAGGTGTGTTAATCGTTACATGGTCATCAAAAGTACAATTTTTGGCACCATTTTGCAAAACAAGCAATATAAGACTATCAACTGTATAAACTATATACTTACATGGCAATGCCAGCATTGTTCTTTTTGTGTAATAGGCATGCAAATAATTGGATCATTCTAGGTCACTTTGTGACCTAAATACGGGAAATTTTGAGATTTTCAACCAACATAATCAATCTGTTTATTACTTTTTAAAAAGTAACCTTCGTCCAAACCTTCCAAAAATACTATTTCTACCTTTCGCCAGATTTGTTTATTTTGTCACTAGAGGCAAACAAAGTTCGGTCACGACCCCGTGACCCCAGACAAAACAGGGGGTTTTAGAAGTTCAAAACTGCAACTGTAAAATCTGTGATTATTTAAGTACTACTCACATTCTATAATTATTTCCAAAGACTTGGTCCTTTTGTGCACCACACAATGTTGTAGCACAAAGGTCACAAGCAAACTTTACTTGGTATTAATAAAATGCAAATTGGTAGTGGCTATTAAAGTCATTTCACAAATCATATTTTGATATATCATGTCATTTTATATTAAATCTGGAGATTCATTTAGTTTCTCCACTGCAGTTTCAAGATCATATGTTTTAATGTTGTTTGTGTCATCAGTGCAAGCAATTGTTGCAAACCCATTCCTTAGCTTAAGACTGTTTAATTCTTTAGGTCTCATTTTATACCTTTTTTATGGATAAATCTCTACCTTAGAACAATATATATCTTTATATGACACTGTTGTACCAATTTTTGAGCAAAACCCGGCATATGTTCACGAATTTTTGAGCGACATTAAAGGACAACAAAAATACAAACATGCAAGATCAAACAAAAATCATATATAATAAGAAATCTTCAAAAGTTACGAACACAAATTTCTTTCTGAGAGTCTTAGCCTCAGGGTTTGTGGTTAACTTACCTGGTACAGTCCAAAGTGCCAATTGTTTGGCCACAATGAAACAACATATCTATAGATCAAATAGTATAAACTATATACATTACATGTGCAATGTCAGCATTGTTTTTGTAATAGGCATGACAAGTAATTGGATCATTCTTAGGTCACGTTTGTACCTAAAAACGGGAAATTTTGGATTTGCAACCAACATAACAATCTGTTATTACTTTTGGTAAAAAGTAAACCTTTAGTCCAAACCGATCCAAAAATAATATTTCTACTTTCGCCAGATTGGTTATTTTGTCACTAGAGGCAAACAAATGTTCGGTCACGACCGTGACCCCAGACAAAAAAGGGGTTTTTAGAATTCAAACTTCAACGATAAAAGTCTGTGATTATGTAAGTACTCACATTCATATATTCATTTCAAAAGACATTGGTACTAATTGTCACCACAACAATGTTGGTAGCCAAAAGTAACAAGCAAACTTTACGTGGTAATTAATAATGCAAATTTTAAGTGGATTAAGATCCTTTCAATTATCATCATATTTTGATATATCAATGTAGTTTATATTAAATTCTGGAGATTCATTTAGTTCATCCACTGCAATTTCAAGATCATTGTTTAACTGTTGTTTTGTCCATCATTGCAGGCAATTGTTTGGCAAACCCATTCCTCTCTTTAAGACTTTTTAAAATTCTTTAGGATCGCATTTTAATATCACTTTTTAATTGATAAATCTATTACACTTAGAACACTATATATCGTTATGCTTAGGACACTGTTTTACAATTTTTTGAGCAACCATGCATATTTCACGAATTTTGAGCGACACTTTAAAACAACAAAAATACAACATGCAAATATCCAACAAAAATCATATTAAAAATCTTAAAAGTTACAACACAAAGTTTCTTTCTGAGCGTCTTAGCCTCAGTGTGTTATCGTTACATGTCAGTCAAAAGTACAATTTTTTAATTTTTGGCCACCATTGAAAACAAGCATCATATATATATCGCAATAGTATAACTATATACATTACCTTGCAATGTCAGCATTGTTTTGTATAATAGGCATGACAAGTAATTGGATCATTCTAGGGTCACGTTTGGACCTAAAAACGGAAATTTTTTATTTTCAAACACTCAACTAACATCTGTTATTACTTTTGGTAAAAAGTAAACCTTTATCCAACCTAT
>JAMKCH010059306.1:0-12897 GCA_023653785.1 Ophioderma brevispina | reverse complement strand
CACGTTATAACTAAAAAAATAGATGCCTGGCACTTATACGAGGTGATTTTTTCCGGCCAGGCCAAGGGATTGAATGAATAAATAAAATACATGTTTTTTTATTGTTTGGTGGTATATTATGATTAGAGGAACCTTCATTCAGGGCTTGCCTTTTATCTTTTGATAGTTATAAGTAGAAATAGTATTGTGAAATGAAACGAAGGTAACGGGGGAGCAAGGATACATTTGGGGGAAATCCATCATTACTCTGCCACCCCTATTTATTTATTTATTGGAAAACACTTTGTAACAGGGCACACACTTATATTCCCCCACCAATCCATGCTGATGCTGGTGTCATGTTAGTAGCAATTTTATTTCCTGTTACAAACAGGATTCTTATTCCCTATCTATTACAAAAAATATAGCCATCAAAACTTATGTGCATCTGGGCATTTTAAATGGCAACCTCATTATTGTCCAGCACTGTCTGACTGTCAGCAGGATTTAAGTCGGCAACCATAGAGTTACTTAAATAAACTATTTAGCTCCATGGTGGCAACATGGTATTGGAACCTTCTTAATTGTCTTGCTGAATTTGAACCGGCAACCAAAGCATTGTGGTGAGGCATTGGGACTCAGCTCCTCACTTTGTGGAAATCACCATTTGGTAAGCCACTAAATATCTTTGTTGGGGTACTTCAGTTACCATATTCTCTTAATTCTCATATTTTTTTCATGTGAAACATACTCTTCACTTAAGTTGATTTAAATCATCTATTTGAAAGATTACAAAAAATTATTTTTCTAGATAAGCTCACCTAAAATTTAAACGGAGGATTATCACTATCGACAAACTTGAATAAGCATTCTATTAAAAAAGGACATGGTCTATTCTAAACGGATCAATTTATGACTATTTTTTTCTTTCAGGATTTATTCATTTTTTAATGAATATAAATAAGTGATATGAAAATTAGAACAGTAAATATTGAGTACGTAGTTCTGCATAATGTAGAATGAAGTCCATATATCCAACCTGGCGTGGCAGTGCACTCAGATCTTGGACCGAAGCACGCCGCATGGCACAGCCCCGACGCAAGCTTGGATATCGCAAATCCCCATAGCCACACATGGTTAAGAAAGTGGATTGAATTTCTCGTCGTGTGATGCTGTTGAAAAACAAAGATCGTTACCAGGTCGAGGCCATAAATGATGTAATTTTCCAAGCTGGGCAGGTTTAGTATGCTAAGCATAAACTCCACTTACGTCTTTAAACATGTTGTCATTCAGGATGTGGAGTATGCAAACGCACATGAAAAACTTTTCCCCTGTTCCCTACCTCAACGTTGTCGATCTCAAATCCCTCCAAATGTACGATATATCCCTGTTTCACTATCAAAACACTTGAGTCCTATATAATGCGATGACATGTGAAAAAAAATTAAAAGAATTAAGTTAAACAAATTTTGAAGAAAATTGTGACGCCAATCACTCTACGGTCCGCATGAGAAAGGTGTTTTCACCAGAAAGAGGATTTCTACCGTTTTTAGACAAATTTTTGATGATTAACTATTTCAAAAAGGAATTATTATCTAAGGAACATATATCAACTCGATTATGAATTGCTTTTGATATTTTGTTCGTTGCAGTCTGCAACGGTGGACTCTTTGAAATTGGCTGATATGCTGGTAAACAGGGAAACGTATCCAGTGTTTGCAATAACTCCTAGTCCTGCTAACGACCTGGATTCATGTCTTTCAACCAACAAGTCATTCAATGATCAGTATCTCAGGTCCTGCAACGGAAGTATCAGTGTGACTTCAGAATAAGATGATGACATTTCATATATACCTCTAATAGCGGCTATGACTTACAGGCTCTGGTCTCACTGTGCTGAAAAGTATCTTTTCAAAGTTTACATCACTTGCTCTATTTGAAGTCTTAGAAAAATCTGTCAAAGGTGATATTTTTCCATCCAATTTTGGGTACTCCAAATTTATTCGGAGGTGGGGGGGGGGGGGGCCTAAAAAAAGGTTTTCCCCCAAAGCATCAACTCTACGATGGTTTTTTAACCTTTTGAAACCTCTGCTAAATGTGAAGATGTTTTGGGTTCAAGCAGGGGTCAACGCGGGTCAAAGGTATAGGTATATACTTCCAGTCGTAGGGAGCGGATTTCTGAGTGTGAGTATGCGTAACACTGATCTTGTGTCAGATCGGTTTTGCGCCAAAACAATCGCTCCCTGCGACTGAAGTATATCGAGGGCTGCTTTTTAGCAAACCGTGACCTTGAACTTGGCTCTCGTATAGCGGAAGGGCTAATTTTAAACTCAACAAATCTGGCATTAGTGGAGGCAAACTTGATGATTCAAAGGACAATTTTATTGTTAGGTTTGATTATGTTGCTGATGTAAGGATACATCCTGTTGAAGGGAATTACTATCCATCAACCAACATGCTGATTTAGAGTCATGGGTTTTCGCCAGTTCTTATCAGTGCGTGTATCAGACCAACGTTAGCAGTCTAATCTGTAGCATTTCCGGGACATCAGCTATAAGATTTGGCACGAAGTGAAGCTGCCTGTAGTGTTTACTCCCTTGTTATACCTTCTCCTTTCCACACCTTCGTATGACGCCTCTTTGTGCTCGTCTGGACTCACTCCTACACCTCTTCTGTTATTTACCAGCTCCCTAACGACTTACATCGCCTCCACCTCTTTTTATTATTATTGGTATAGGTGGCAAGTTACAATTATGGGAACTAGCCATAACTCCAAATCTGCAATGACAAATGGAAAGACATAATGTGGATTTATGCTTAGCAGAACTAGGGCAGGTTGGAAATCCGGAAAATATGTGGTGTCAGTGTCAAACAACATAGCGACAGTAGGTGATTTTTGCATGTTTGAGCATTTTCTGGTTATTTGACGGTAAAGGCGAGGTGTTACACCACATTTGCGAGAATTTTACGATATATGAACTGAAAAATGTTAACTTTTTCCAAAAGTCGTGCTCGCATGTATGATTAATCGGTTCAAAAATGTACACATTGTTGGAACTGGGCCTGCCGAATTTGGACCTGTGGTGAACGATTACACAGCAGAGCCATTTGGCTGCGAATTGGCTTTGTCATAGGCATTAAAGGCACTACAGTGAGTTGCTACATCAGAAAATCGAAATACCTCATCAAAAATAGATTTTGCATGTCTGTAAACAAGGATAGGATCTAACATACCTCCAAAGTGTTAAGACAGAGCAACCTAATAACGGAATAATCGGAATTAAATTTTAGTCATTAGTGTCCGTTCGGACGCTTACTACTACACGTAATTGAATGGAGTTTCATATCTGAAAACTGCGTTTCTTGTTGTTTCAGTCAATTTTCAGTTGGAAAAAAGGTGACATATGAGGAATCTCAGGCTGTTCTTCACTTTTAAGCTATTCTGCACATTTCAAATATTTTGACTCTGTTATTAGATAATCACTGATAGGTCTTTAAATTGATCGTCTGACAGAAGCCTGGTAATTTGTTTACATCATGTTTGTTGTAAATTGATTGGGGTATGGTAAGGTTGAGATTGGGCATGATGGTATGTTGTAATTGAGTGTGTTTGAGGCGGGTTGTTTGGTAGGCACATGAAAGTATTTATTACTACACAAAATAACAGTTGATATTAAAGTATGTCATATGCAGCCTAGTCTTGAATTATAAGGTAAATGTTTAAAACATCGTAAAAACCAATTTGCGGGGAGGAAGTGTGATAGTGCTTCAAAAAACGAATAAACTACGCCCATATTTTGTAGCGTGAAACTAAAAAACCACGAAAAATTCAGGTTATTTATTAAAATTATTATACGCCCCTAAATCCAGTATAAAATGTTTTTAATCGCCACTTGCAATCAGTGTTCGATTTACCAGAAAACAGTTACTTGCACTTGTGCAGGTAACATAGAAAAACCTACCTGCACAAAATGGAAGCAACCTGCACACAATTTAACCATCATTTATTAGCATTTTTAAACTAAGAATTTACCCCTATTTCTGCCTAAAACTAGGAGTGGGCTATAGAGGGTCATAGTTTCAAAACATGCTCATCACACCTTAGTTTGATGAGATGATGCGTACTGACACCAAATCTGCGGAAAAAAAAATTAAAAAGTGAAAATTTCGGACTGCTCCCGCCGAAAACGCGAAAAATCCAAGATGGCCGCTGAAAAACACATTTTTGGCCATAACTCGGCCATTTTTTCATCTTTTGGCCTGGTTTTGGTGTCTAGCCCTAGGTTTTTTAGGTCATGGGATCTAATTATGGCATTAGTTTTAACATGCTAGTGATCCAACTGTAGGTTTAGCAATAATTTCACCAAAATTTGAACTTTTTTATCCCCTGTCACCCCTCCGACACACACTCATCGTTATCCCTAGTCGGAATTTTTTTGTCTAAAAATCATGTTCACATGGATACCCTGATATCTAAAAATAAGGTTTTAACTTGCATTCTTATACAGTAGTGGTAATATCTAATGATGTTCATTTTCCATGCGCAAATTTGCACAAGTTTATGAATTGGCATTAGATCTGACAGTCTTGGTCTATGATTAAATTAAAGTGAACCATCACAAGTAAGTAACCAAGGATATCACTCAAATCTAAAGTATCTAATTGAAGAATGATTTGTATAATCCATCAATAATATGCCAATTGTCAAGTACAAAAGTAATTAGTTTTGACTTTACCTCATGATCACGGGAATAGTTGAACCTTATAAAAATATCAGAATGCCATGATGTAAACCGATAGACCTACAAAACCTCAGTAGGAAAAAAAAAAAAAAAAAAAACTTTTTTTTTTTTTTTTGCAGATTTGGTGTCAGTACGCATCATCTCATCAAACTAAGGTGTGATGAGCATGTTTTGAAACTATGACCTAAATTTGACCCTCTGTAGCCCACCCCTACTAAAACTGCTGTCTTCATCACTGGATTCCCAAGATCTAGATCCCTCATTATTACCACTTGATTTAGATAAATTTCCAAAATGAGAATAGCGTCCTTTGCGCCATTTTTGGGCCTAAATTTTACATGCACGTGTGCAGGTTCGTTTGGAAAGTTACCTGCACAGAATCAATGTCGCCTGCATATGTGCAGGCGTGCAGGTGGTAAATCGAACACTGCTTGCAATAATTCCAAATAATGCAACTTACAATAGATCTTGAAAGCTTTGAATATTTTGTGGTTTTTAATAACATTATTGATATACAAAAGGAAAGTGCGTGAAAAAAATTTATGCGTGAAAATATACATAATGAAAATAATGCATCTTGAAAATATTTTATGCATTCAGAATTAAGCGTCAAATAAACCTGCACAAATATTTGTTATTACTTTAAGAATTATTTACATTGGAAACAAGCTTAAAGGTCCCAGGAAATGCAAATAGAATTGATGTGGTTTGTATCAAGTCTACAAGGAGGGGCGAGAAAGCATTCAATATTTGGGTTGGTGATGACATCATTAGTGAAACTATTGATTTTTCAGAGAGTAACAGAAAATTCCAGGTGACTGGTGTGAATCTATTCATGACATTGACTGAAAATCAATAGTTTCACTAATGATGTCACTGGTAGTGTATTCTTTTTTCTGGCCCTGTTTATTGGAATGGAATGCCCCATAAAGATTTGTAGTAGGTTTATCATCTCATTTCCTGGGAACTTTAAATAATAATGCATTCTGAGACATTGTTTCTTAACTTGGGGCTATTTTTTCACAAGCTTGTAATGTCGCCTCATACGCACTTTCATCAATCTTTAAATCGTCATAACTCGTGAACCGAGTGACGTACTGACTTCATTTAAACTGTGTTTTTATTATTTTGTTGAGTTCTTTCCAATGAGCCTTCTTGCAAATCATTCTGAACAACTTTATTTTTTTTTTTGTATTGTAGCTATGATATGGGATTGAACTTAACCTGGCCTATTTACGTCTTTAAGTTCATTTACCCCGAACTCAAGACTAACAGTATGCCAAGGAGACCCTGCCTGGAGTTAACTGGGTCATGTGGGAAATGAGTTTTCAGTGTCCAGTCAAGGATTTATATAAAGCATAGAGTCAGTGTGATTGAATGATAAAATTGTGTCAAAATTTATGTCGACATTATGTCGACATTATGTCGATGTCGTGATCAAATTATATCAACATGTCACCATAAAAATAACATGCCGACGACAGCCCTACTTAAAGTATAGTAGGATTATGTGCCATTATATACTTAAGCTCGAGGAGTGACTTGTTTGAGTCTCTTCACTGTGGTAGAACATGTACTTTGTAGCCTAGCTAGGCCTACAGGCTACACTACAGTAGATCATGTAGCTGGTACCACATCTCCAGGGTTGTAGCCCCTCGGGTCTACAACACGGAGATGTGGGCAGTATCTGAGACCAATATACCTCAATATTGCTGGTCTCAGGGCAGACACACCAGTAAAGATAGGCCAAGTTGCTAGGTTACTCTTCTAAATATGAGTGTAGGAAAACACTGTAGGCCCTACAGACGATAAAAGACAGTAGGATAAAAATTATTGCCACTTATAATCTGTTTTAAAATTTGAATAATTCTCAGTAATTGTGAAATTATGGCACCAACTGCAAGGGTTGCATTCATTTTGGGACACACTGTACTTTGCCGGCAATCCAGCCTGCAAGCGCCATGACCTGAATTCTTCACGTGAACCGACAAAGCAAATATTGAAAATCTGTCTGATTGGCTTATTACAAGATGCAATATAAGATAATCCTCTGAGTAACGAATCAAAAAGTGCTTGTATGTCTCATACAGTATGTTTGATTTGCTCATTGCATATTACCGTCCATCCAAGTGACCAATCAAAATAGTGCTTAGATGCCGAGAGATAGCAGATAACGTCCAGGGGGTAAAGACGCATTTTTCCAAAATAAAGGTGTCACCATGGTTTCTATTTGCCAGTTAAGATAAAGTCGGGTCTAAAATAATATCTTTATCCGCTAATTCCAATCTTTGTTGTCCTTACAGACTTTGAAGCCAGTTTCATACGCCTGTTGGACAAGATCACAAATGGCTCAAGAATAGAAGTCAACGAAACATTTTTTTGTTTTTTGTCTTGTAGCTATTGATAGGGATTGAACTAACCTGGACTATTTCGTAGTGTAAGTTCATTTACCCCCGAACTCAAGACTAACAGTATGCCAAGGAGGACCCTGACTGGAGTTAACGGGTCATGTGGCGTGGGTATGAGGTTTCAGTGTCCAGTCAAGGATTTATACCGTGTGTCCCAAAAAAAACGCAACAACTTGGTGGCAGGCGCCATAACTTTTGAACAAAAAGCACTCGTAATGCTTTTCTTTGTGTAAGGGCAATGATGGGACTATTAGCTATTATCCACTGGAAAAGTTTTATAAAGATAGAGTCATATTTTTAAGATATGACCCCTAAATCAAGTAATACCTGCAGGACCCATTTAAACAAAGTGAGGCGTATTTAACTAAAATACGGCACTGTACGTTTTGCGCCCAAGATACCACCAATAAGAATCTCTAAGTCCAACCACCATTTCACCCTTTTTTAAAAGACAGGTGCTACAACAAATATAACATATGATTGGTTCCAACATATGCTTTTTGGAATAATAGCTAAACATGCATTTTAACACACTTAAAAGATGGAAATAGGAATGTATGATCAACGGAAAACTCTTCGTATTGTCCAAATAAGATTGCATTGGATTAGAGCTTATAATCCTTCATATTTCATTTTTTGTGACGGCACAAAAGAGTTATCTTAACCCAAAATTAAGACAGAATGATTATACTGATATTGTTAATGAGTTCTGTGTTGACAATCATAGGTTTTACCTTCATAAAGTTGAGAATGTCACATTAGTTCAGTAACAGGCAAGTTTCAGCCCAACGGCATTTATTCATGGTATGTAATGTGGGGTTTGTCTAGGACGTAGTCATACGGTTATTATCTCCTTGAAACAAATTTGTAAAACAATAAATTAATGTTTTATTATTATCAGTTTAAATTAATAATTATGTAAATGCAGTCATTGACCCAGTAGAAGTTGTTCGAGCAAGAATCTTGGGCAAGTAAAGTTGATTGCGATCAATTTGTATTGCATTCTGTTCTTCAAAAATTGCCCAGTCTTGTGGTTCTAACCAGCTCCTCATTTGGTAATATTTAAAATGGTGTTCTGCGGGTTACTTGATTGTTGGGGTAATATCTGAATTAAACTATTGACTCTATTTTTATGAAATTGTCAGGGACATATTGGCTAACAGTCTCATCTTATTCTAGAACAAAGAATAAGTAGTCACATTGCTTTTGTTCACAAACTTATGGCGCCTGCCACCAAGTTGTTGCGTTTTTTTTTGGACACACGGTATAAAGCATAGAGTCAGTGTGATTGAATCGATAAAATTGTGTCAAAATTTATGGCGACATTATGGCGATGGCGTGTGATCAATGAATCCCACAGGTCACCTAAAATAACATGCCGGACGACAGCCCTACTTAAAAGTTATGTAGGATGAATGTCCATTATTATTACTTAAGCTCGAGGAGCTAGTAAAAATTGTTTGAGTATGTTCACTGTGGTAGAAACATGGGACTTTGTAAGCCTGAGCTAGGCCTCAGGCTACCACTACAGTGAGTGATCATGTAGATGTACCACATCTCCAGGGTGGTTGTAGACCCTCGGGGTCTAAAACCGGAGATGTGGCGCAGTATCTGAGACCAATATACCTCAATATTGCTGGTCTCAGGGCCAGTAGTATACTACAAAAAAACAACATAAACTGGGGACTGAATCAAGACAAAAAAAAACGATTCCAAGATTAAGTGGTCCTCGAATCAAAATTGAAATTAATTTTCCAGTCATTCTTTTAACTGATAAATGAAGAATAAGTATGAGCCAAATTAATTTAGTCTTTTCTCCGTTGTCCATAAATGTCTGTAGTAATTTGAAGCGGTAGTTATTTTTGATTGAGAAACCAGAAACCGGTGGGTCTCGGGTTGACATTGCAGAAGTGGGGCGACCTGGAAAGCAAGATCAGGAACAAACCGTGATGCAGAAACTGCATCACAGACCAATGGAAACATCTCTTGGTCTGCCGAAGGCTGGGAGCCAGCAACAATGCACAAAACAAGGACTTGAGAATTCAGTGAAGCAGGCCTGACATTGTCCACACCTCTGGCTGGATCATATTTGAGAACCACTGTGTTGGTTGGATACGAAGAAGAATATCTTCTTTAAGGGTGGGGTTACTTTTGCCATGATTTTGTTATTCTTAAACAGCTGTGGAAATGTAAGCACTCATTGGTGATGACCGGGTCCGGGTTCAAGCGACATCTTAACAGCTGTGAAAATGGAAGCAATTTCATTGGCTATTAGCCGGGTCATTTGCACCCAATTGACCCAGGTAGTACGCGCTGCGTTTTTACGGTTGAAGCGCTCGCGTCATATTGTGTTTGCTTACACTTCGCGCGAGGCCTGCCAACGTTGCGTCTCGTTGCGTTATGATCGTTGCATTCAACGGGGTTCGACTTGTTGTCACTGAGTGGTGGTGGCAGTCCTTTCTTGTTGTAATTTAAACCGTAAAGTATTGCAAAATTGCGGTTAAATATGACCGAATGTAAAAGCTGTTGAAGAATGAGGGCCTCCGGCCTCGTTCTTCCACTTAAAATAATTGGATCGCTTGGTTTCAATTCGTCGCAAAGATAGTACCGGTTCCCAAAATCATACCTTGATTCTCTAAATATTTTACTTGTCGCATGATGACCATGAACTTTAAACCTTACAGATGTTCCCAATAAATGTATAGTTGGTGCTATAATTTCAAAAATTATTTTTAAAATTTTGAAATTTTCATTATATTCATTAATAAAGCCATACTTTCACCCATATTAACTGTTCAAATTTATCGACTTGCTTCATGGTTTGAGAATTAAAGGCAATTACATAATACACCACATTTTAAGTTGTTCCAAGTCCTACGGAATAATACACAATCAAAGCAATGCTAAGTACGTGCTCCTTATTTTTTCTTTTCCTGTCTCTTTCGTTATCCTTACCTTAACTCAGTTATAAACCTTGTCACTAAATATTAAACATTTAAAGACATCCTATCTTTGACAAATAAGGGAAAGGGTCTCTTCATAGAATTTGATGAACTCACGTTCTGATTTTTTCAGTGGTTTTTTGGTTTGTTGTAGAGAAAACCGATATGATCGGTATTTGAAATCGGGCCGAGTATGACCTTATCAGTGTATGATCGGCATCGGCAAAATTCTCATGTTTTACTGATTTTCTATACCGAAAATTTAAATTAATATCAAAGAGGCCCAATCTTGAATTAAAAAATTGTTCCAAACTGATGGCCAAACGGTGAAAATAAATTTAAACTGAACAATCAAGTTATCATTTATGACCAAGAGTGGTATGTTGTTCCTAAATTAATTTTCACCGTTTTAGTGTTTTTTTTACCTAAATCTGCACTTTATGCAGCTTTGGCTGTGAAAACGGCGACTGATAACCCAAAAAAATACACCACAAAAAAGGGGGAATTGGAAAATCGGAAGGAACGATTTTGAATTTTAAATCTGTAATTGGTTATAACAGTTTGTTTTCAAATCAAAAATGGTCCATACCAGAACTAGGAAGTCATCAACATCCATTAGTACGATTTCCATTCATTGGTATTGCAATTTAAAAAATAACTTGGACTTGTCATTACAACCAGTAAAGTAAGATAGGCCAAGTTGTTAGGTTACTCTTCTAAATATGAGGTGTAGAAAAACACTGTAGCGCCCTACAGACGATAAAAAAGACAGTAGGATAAAAATTATTGCCACTTAAATCGTTTTAAAATTTGAATAATTCTCAGTAAATTTGAAAATGGCACCCAACGGCAGGATCATTCATTTGGGAACACCACTGTAATTTGCCGGCAATTCCAGCCGGCAAGCGCCAGGACCTGAATTCTTCAGGAACGACCAAAAAAGAGGCAACTATTGGGGGGGGAACGCCCCCTCATATGCCACTGAAATCTGTTTGATTGGCTTTTTACAAGATTCAAACAAAGATGAATCCTCTGAGTAACGAATCAAAAAGTGCTGTATGATTTCATACAGTATCTTTGATTTGCTCATGGCATATTACCGTTCCATCCAGGACAATCACAAAAATAGTGCTTAGATGCCGAGAGATAGCGATAACGTTCCAGGGGGTTTGTAAGGGTATAGGTTAAGACGCATTTTTCCAAAATAAAGGTGTCACCACGGTTTCTATTTGCCAGTTAAGATTAAAGTAGGGTATAAATAATTCTTATCCGCTAATTCAAATCTTGGTTGTCTTACAGACTTTGAAGCAGTTTCATACGCCTGTTGGACAAGATCACAAATGGCTCAAAGAATAACGTAAACGAAACAGGTTTGTGTTTGACAATTTTGATTTGATATGGGTTGATGTGTCTGGATGGATGGCATTGTATGTGTGAAGCCATAAATGTACGTTGCAGTATCCCTCACACCTCAAAATACCGCAACTGTGCTACCCTATTGGTTTTGTGGGGTTTGGTATTCCTGAAGCATACTCTCTAAATTTGGAGGGGCAGGGTGTCTTGGGGAGGGCGTGGGTGGGGTGTCTCGGGGAGGGGAGAGAGGGGAAGGGGTGGCCAGGGGTGTCTCTGGGAGGGGGAAGGTGTGGAGGTCTCAGGGAGGGGTGTGTTGAAGTGTCTCTGGGAGGGGAAGCGCGAGGACGGAGTGGGATGGTGGAGGGGTGAGTGGGGGGGGGGCGGGGGCGAGGGGGCGGGGGGGGGGGGGTCGAGGGGAGAGGGGAGGGGGGGGGCTGGGGGGGTATGGTGTGGTACTCCGGGGGAGGGGGAGCGGGATGGGGTGGGGTGTTCGGGGAGGGGGAGGGGTGGGGTGGTGTTCGGGGAGGGGGAGGGGTGGGGTGTTCTTGGGGAGGGGGAGGGGGGGGGGTGTTGGTCTCTGGGAGGTGGACGGGGGGGTGTCTCTGGGAGGTTGGACGTTAGTCAGTGAGGGGTTTGAAGTGTCTCTGTGAGGGAGTGTCTATGGGAGGTGGAGGGGTGGTGTGTCTCTGGGAGGTGGATGGTGGGTTAGTATAAGGGAGGGGTGTTTTTTTGTTTTGTGGGGGGGGGGGCAGGGTGTTTGAAGTGTCTCTGGGAGGTGGACGGTGGATGTCTCAGGGAGGGGTGGAGTGTCTCTGGGAGGTGGAGGGGTGGGGTGTCTTGGAGGTGGGACCGGTGGGTTGTGGGTTTCTCAGGGAGGGGTGAAGTGTCTTGGGGAGGTGTTGTCTCTGGGAGTGGTGGAGTGTCTCTGGGAGGTGGAGGTGGGTGGGGTTGTCTTGGGCGAGGGGATAGGGGGTGGGGTTGTCGCTGGGAGGTGGACGGTGGGTGTCTCAGGGAGGGGTGGGAAGGGCTAGGGAGTGAGTAGTGTATCTGGGAGGTGAGGGGGGGTTGTGGGGTTTTTTGTGTCGTTTGTCTCGGAGAGGGGAAGGGGTGGGTTGTCTTTGGGAGGTGGACGGTGGGTGTCTCAGGGAGGGGTGAAGTGTTCTGGGGAAAGGTGGAGGGGTGGGGTTTTGTGTCTCAGGGAGAGGGGGGAGGGGTGGGTGTATCTGGGGAAGGTGGATGGTGGGTGTCTCAGGGAGGGGTGTTGTGAAGTGTCTCTGGAGGGAGTGTCTCCTGGGAGGTGGAGGGGTGGGGTGTCCCGGGGAAGGGGAAGGGGTGGGGTGTCTCTGGGAGGGTGGGACGGTGGGTGTCCTCAGGGAGGTGGTGGGAAGTGTCTCTGGCGGGAGGTGAGTGTCTCATGGGAGGTGGAGGGGTGGGGTGGTATATGGAGGGACGGGGTGGCGGGTAGGGGGAGGG